>RJWM01029486.1:0-24366 GCA_004363535.1 Dasyprocta punctata
CCAAGATAGAGATAGAAAAATAGGCCAGCAGAACAGAACAGTGAAGCAGAAACACACCTTTGACTACAGAAATTTACTGTGTGATAAAGTGGGTATTTCCAGTGGCCGACTGTACATTCAGTTTTGAAATGTGAGAGAAATATATAGCCACTGGAAAACAGGTCAGCAGTTCCTTAAAAAACAAACCGTACAGAGATCACAGGACCTAAGATAGCACTCCTGCACATTTATCCCAGAAACGAAACTCATGCTCACCGAAACCCACACACAGTGTTCACAGTGACTGTCTTTGCCATCTCCGCAGAGCTGGGGACAAGCCCCACACCGTCAGTGGATACTGGGGAAGCACTCCGAGGGGCCCCCAACGGCAGATCACGGCTCACCGTGAAGGGGGAGCAGCAGGGGCTCGGGGTAAGGCGGGGTGCAGGGGGCGCAGGGGAAGAAGAGCTGTGGCTCCTCAGGAGGTCACGAAGGCGCTGTGGGTGCGGGTGGGGAGTAGGTCTGGCGCGCGCCTGTACCTTGTCTGTCCTGGTTGTGACACTGGGGGAGGTTACCACTGTGGGAAACCCACGAAGGGAAATGGGAGCTCTCTGTGTCATTTCTTACAGATGCAATTACCTCAAAAGTAAAAGCTTAATGTAAAAACCATCAAAGAATTAGAAAAAAGATACTGTATTTATAAATTAGTGCTCAGGAAATCTTATGAAATAAGAATTAATACGAAAGCCATTCAAAATATCAACAAATTCACCTACATCAAAAGACACCATAAACAAAATGCAAGACCAGCAACCAACTAGAAAATATTTGCAATAATTATAACACACAAATAATTAACAAAGTATACAAATATCTTTATAAATCAATACAAAAAAGTAAACAACACTCAAGAAAAAAAGGCAAAGGATGTGAAGGAACCTGTCAAAAAAGAGAAATTCAAATGATCAAAAACCTAAGAAAAGGGCTGGGGACGTGGCTCAGCGGCACAGCACCTGGCTGGCAAGCGCAAGGCCCTGAGTTCGAGTCCCAGTACAAAAAACTACAACAACAACGGAAAACCTATGAAAAGAGATACTCTATTCAATAATAAAGGAAATGTAAGTTGAAGCAACAAGAGTCTTTTTATTCGATCAGACAAGCAAAATAGAAGAGTGTGCTTGACTCCAGTGCTGATGAGGACAGTGTCCTACACTCTGTCGGTTGGAGTATAAAGGTAGGAAGGTCACTCCAGAGAGCAATTTAATAAAATCAATAAAATTAAAGCACAGTTACCTTCTGACCCTGCAGAGCTCCTTCGCGCCGCACTCCTGTGTCCGGTGGGCAGTGGGTGGTGGGTCCTTCCTGCAGCTTTGCTCATTTAAGGGAAGAATTGGAAATGACCGAGTTTCCCACTGGGGAATGGCAGATAACGGCGCCCTCAGCTCTGGGATGCTGTACACACCACTCATCAAAAGGAGACAAAGCAGGTTGCTAAATTACACATGGAGAATGACAGACATCATTATATAAACAGACACACGGTTTCTGGAGGTAATTTTCAGTTTAAATTCAGGACCACAGACCCCAAATGATTGGGCAACGCAACCTGGTAATCCTGAAACGTTTCCCTGGTAAGTTTATTTTCTCTTCTAACGTGATTATTTTGTGCATTCCCTTCCCTCCCGTCTCCTGCGTTCCCTCCCTGTACCACATCCAGTACATGACCTTGCTTAACGCTTCAACCAAAAAGCCGGGAGCCTTGGGCAGGGCCTCACCTCCCACCCCGACAGCGCCCGTCCTTGTGCCCGCCAGGACAGCAGTCCCCCCACCGCCCACCTTCTCCCTGCTCCTCTCAAGGACAGTCTCTTGCTGAGGACTCCTTTCCTGCGATCATCCGTTCCCTCCTGCTTCATTAGGGACCCTACTCAGGTGTCCTCGTGAGCACGTGACCTGCTCTGATATCTCCCGTATTAACACCTTATCTCCTTTCTCATGTTACACCGGGTCTTTGCTGGCAGTGACGTGCAGCCAGCCGTCCCCCAGGGATCTACAGTCCCCTTGCACAGCCTAGCGCTACAGAGGAGGGGCCACCCAGCCAGGCTGGGTCCTGCTGGGCTTCCATGGGCACACTGAGTGAGGTCTGGATGGTAGAATGGCGCCTGAGCGTCTTAGGCAACGCCAAGCTTGGCCCCTAAGGTGCTTCTCCGTGATCCTACCCCTCTCCCTGCCGGGCACCTGGGACAAGGGCTGAAGAAGACGCCAGGAAAGCAGGGGCAGCAGCACACGCCTGTGCTGTCAGTACCACGGAGGCTGAGGCAGGAGGACTGCAAGCTCAAACCCAGCACAGGCAATGCAGTGACTTAGTGAGACCCTAGTTTCAAAATAAAAGGTAAAAGAAGGGCTGGGGACATAGCTCAGTGCAAAGGCCCTGGGTTCAATCTCCAGTACTCCGTACACATGGAGAGGAATAAAAAAGAGAAGAAGGGAAGAGAAAGAGGATAAAGGAGGTGGAGGAGGAGGAGGAGGAGGAGGAGGAGGAGGAGGAGGAGGAGGACGAAAGTGCTTCAGACTGTAAGGAGCACAGCCTGCTTCTCATTCTCCACTCCTATCATTGACTAAAATTTAAAAGAGAGAAATCAAGTCTATTTCGTTAAGCTACTTAGGTTTTGGTGGCTTACCCATTACACTATTTGGCTTTATCTTAATTAATACACTCTTCATTTACAATAAATCTCAAAAGAATTGCCTCTAGTCTTTGGATCTGGATTCAAATACCAGTGTTGGCATTTCCTGGTCATGTAAACACAGGCAATTTCTTTAAAAGATCCACTCTTAATCTGTAGAATGGGGTAATAACCTTCCCTGCCTTGAAGGACTCTGGCATGGTTTACCGTACGTGAAGCTCTTCAGCCAGTGTCTGGCACACAGTGAACTGCACTGTAATTCTAGCGACCGTTATTTTCATACCCTCACCCTATTGCCGTCTCCCCGTCTGTCCCACAAAGTGCCCTTGGCGAGAGCCTCCGTGTTGCAGATTCAAAGGTTCCCTTCTTTGCTTCACTTCATTCTCGGTAGCACAGGTGACGTAAGGTGTCCACCGCCTCATTTAAAAATTACTTGTCATGCAAGACTGCAGACGTGTGCAGATGTGCTCCCGTACTGAGGAACGGTGCCACTCGAGACTCAGCTGCTCGGGGTAAACGTCTAGGAATCATCCTGGGCTCCTTTATTTCCTTCGCTTCCCGCCTCCTCCACCCCAGCCAGGCCTTGGTCACTCCTACTATGGCTACCGTCTGCATTCTCCTAGCTTATCTCTACACAGGCATCTGAGAAATACTCTAAAACTACTTATCATTCATAGCCTTGTTCAAAATCTGCTAAGAACTTCTGCTGCTACCTAGGATGGAGCCTGCAGCCTCCCCTGGCCTCTGGGCCTCTCTGGTCTCACACTCAGGCTGCCCGGTGACTGCCGCGAGCCGGCACCCCAGCCCCCTTCCTCCCACGTGCAGGACGTGTGTGTTCCTGTCCGACTGTCCCCTGCCTGGCCCTCCTCCTCCAGGTCTCCGTGTGAAGACAGTGTCATCTCAGCTCATGCGTCTCCCGCACAGCATGGCCTTTCCCGTCCCCCTTGCGACACTCTGCCACGCCATCCTGTTTATTTCCTTTACAATGCTTCTTACGACCTAGATTTTCTTGTTATTGTCCTTCCCCTTCCCCTGCCCCACGAAGGAACATTCTACCAGGGTAAGGGCCTTGTCCGCGATGCCATTCATCTATTTATTCATTCACATTCGGATGAAATCACAGGCAGACGCATTCGAGAACATCCAAATGAATAAACACCAGTCGCTAAGGTTGTGCCTCTTGAGAGCGTGCTGAGATTTGGGAGTGGAGCTTAAAGTTGACTTAGCTTAGCTGTATTTTTAAACCAGGAGCCCATATTCTCCTGTTGCCTGTGGAATTAAAAATAAAGCAAATACTTGGGCTTTGTAAAGTAGGAAGTGTTATTCGCAAAAACAAGGGGAACCGTCTCAAAGGAGACTATCAAGAGCCTGGAAATCTACCCCACAGAACGGGAGAAAACATCTGCACAGCACAGGTCTGATGGGTGTTAATCTTCAGAACATGTAAGGAAATCCTACAACTCAGTGACAAGAACGCACACCCCAATGCCAAAACAGTCAATAGACTAGGACAGATGTGTCTCCGAAGAAGACATACAAGGACGATAAGCACATGAAAGTACGCTCAGCATCATAAGACATAACAGAAATGCAAATCAAGCCCACGATGAGATATCACTTCAGCTCACTGGGATGACTCCTAGAAAGAGAAAGGGAAAGTAAGGTGTGGTAATAGTAGTGGAGGTGGGTGTGGCGACGCACGCCTGCAGTCCCAGCATTCGGGAGGAGGAGTGCGGGGAGTTTGAGGCCGGCCTGAATCGCACAGGGAGACCTTGTCTCACACACACACACACAAAAAGACACATAAGAAGTGAAGAGGAGCCGGGAATATAGCTTAGCGCTTGCCTGGCAAGTGTAAGTGCAAGGTTCCGAGTTTGCCTCCTGGGACTGCCCCCCTCACAAAGGAAAAGTGGAGAAACTGAAACCCTTGTGCATTGCTGGTGGGAATGTAAAATGGTATAGCCACTGTGGGAAACATTTTGGCATTTCCTCAAAAAATTAAACAGAATCGCCATGTGATCCAGCAATTCCTCTCCTAATTATCCATCCCCAGAATTTGAGAGCAGCGACTCAGATCCGTGTCATCACTGTTTCTGGCTTTGTTATTCACAGTGATGAGGGAGTAGGTCGAAGGTGGCATGCACATACAGGTGAGCACTTACACAGACAGGAAACCCTGACACGTGGTACCACGTGGGTGCACAGACACCGAGGGACACGCACTGTAGGATTCCACTCACACGAGACACCAACAACACTCTGACTCACAGAAACGGAAAATAGAGCAGAGGTTACAGGGGCTGGGGTGGCTATTGTTTAATGTGTGCAGGGTTTCTGTTTGGGATAATAAAAATGTTCTAGCAATGGATAGTGGCAAAGGTTACACAGTTTGTGACGGTACACAATACCACTGAGTCGTGTATTTAAAAAGGATTCACATGGTGAGTTTGGGGTTACATCTGTGTTTCCCCTGGCTGTGGCTGAATATGGTTTGAGAGGGCCCCCCAAGCAGTCAGACTGGGAAGCCTGGTGCCCAGGGTGGCAGTGGTAAGAGGTCATTAGGACTCTAGGGACACCGATGGGATTATTCAACTCCGCAGAGAGAGTCAAGAGCTTTGTTATAGTCTCCACACTATACAGCAGGCCCCCTGGCTTAAGAGGGCAGGTAGAAAAAGATCTACTTTGTTATTAAAGATGTCACCTTTCCTGGCTGGCTCTAAGTGGAGAGGAAAGTGACACCCAGCTCCAGGAGGAAGCAGCGGTGGCCCCTGTAATTTGGATTCTGCGTGTTCTCTGCTCCCAAAAGCTTTGCCCGTTTGCAGGGCTCTGTAGGATTTGAGGGGCTCAGAGGACCTGAGCCACGCCCCATGCCCATCAGGATGCCCGTGATCCAGACATTCCTGTCAGGCAGCACGGATGGCAAAACTCATACTAGCAATGGGAAACGGCAGGATAAGCTGTGGGGAACTCAGCTGCCAGGCAGCGGCTTCTCCCAGCCCAATCTCTGGCTTCCGCATGTCCAGAGTTTGTCTGCCCCATACATATTAGGACCAGCAGGGGTGCCCTGGGCTCCTGAGAATATCTTACGCATCCCTCCAGATTTTGCTGGGAAGTTTTTGGCCTGTCAACACATGTTTCAGGAAATGCATGAGCAATAAATCAGATTAGGTTTAGATTAGCATTGTATCAGTCAGGGTTTACTAGAGAAACAGATATAACACAAGATATACAAATGTTTAAGAAATTACAGAATTGGCTTACAATGGTCAGCCATGAAGTCGGATGAGGGGTGTGCAGAAGGTGTCTGCACGCTGCAGGCTGAGGGGTGCAGCCCAAGGGCTGGGGCTCACTGCAGTGTCCCGTGCAGGTCCGTATCAGGAGGCCGATGGGTCTGCAACGGAACACCGAGGAATCTACAACGAAGGCTGAAGAGGCCCAGGCAGAAGCCGAACATTCTGCGCCAGAAGCCAGGAGACAGCATCCAAACTGACGGCAAAGACCGGAGCTCCTCCGCAGCACAGCGATCAGCCCCTCCTCATTTGCCTTTGATTGTGTGCAGGCTGCTCCCCTGGGGTGGGGGTAGCACTCACACCAGTTGTGCGCCCTCCTCTTGCAAGGGCTGAGGATGTTACAAACTAGGGACCCTGGTCCCCTGCTGAGTCCCTTGGTTAAACTTCTAAACTTCTCCAGTTGACACACTGTATCAACCATGACAAGTGTCCTGTCGCTTAGCTGTGCATGTGGCTTCCATCGGAGACCACTGCAGGCCAGTGGACCTGCGAGCAAGGCTCAGATCCTCACTGATGGCCTCTCTATTTTTTTTTTTTTTTTTTTTTTTTTTTTTGTGGCACTGGGGATCGAACTCACACTTTTGCGCCTACCAGGCAGGTGCTTAAGCCACTGAGCCAAACTCCCAGCCCTGATGGCCACTCTAAAATTGAGAATGGGCTTTACTAGAGAAAACATAATTGGCCATCTAGATGTAACTTTTGAAAATCCCACTCCAGTATACAAAAGATCTTAATATATTATAGATAAAGAAAAATGTAAATGTTGAAAGAAACCATAATAGGATTTGCACATCAACAGCGCCACACTGTAGCAGGCAAACCGAGGTGTGTTATGGCACAAGTGTCGTGGTTCAGCAGGAAGAAGGGAAGGGGAGACCCAGGACCAGGACCCCGCACCCCCGCTGCTTCCCCCTGCCTCAGCCTGAGCTCCGGCAGCCTGAGGGCTCGGTCGGGGACGTGACTGAAATGCTGCCCTGGTTTCTTCCCCACGGTTCATGTGCTAGAAGCGTGGTCCCCAGTGTGGCCACCCTGAAGCAGCAGAGTCTGGCGAAAGGTGACCGGGTGATGGGGACTCCGCGCTGGTGCTGACAGCTGTCCCTGGGGAGCAGGGCATGCCTCGTGAGACTGAATTAGCTCCCGGGAGAACGGGTTGGTGTAAATCAGTTTGGCTGTCCACGCTTGCTCCTCCTCACACTTGTCCCTTCTGCTTGTCACCGGGTCCCCGGCCGCGTCCCATGGAGAGCCCATGCAGAGGGCGGCTGCCGCACCACTCGGGGCTTCAACCCCCAGAACCGTGGGCCAAACAAACCCCTTTAACTGACGCTCCCCAGCCAGGGAGAACTCACTGCCTTTGAGTGTCTGTCTCCAGAGCTAATTTCTGACTTCTCTGTTTTTCCTCAACTCTCAGCGTTGTAAAAACTTCGTTGTACAAATAGCTCAGAAAGACCTGGCCTCCTTAAGACTTTGGCCAGGGATTCACTCAGCACCGTCACAGGACCTCAGTAAGAGTAGCGGGGTAAGCAGAGCAGGACACTCCTTACTTTCATGGAGCTTGTAACTTTGAGTCAAGGCTCAGAGAAACGGTTACACACACACGATTATCTATTTGTTAGGTATGTATGGGCCTGGTTTAGAGATACTGGTTTAGCTGCAGCTCACCGAAGTGGGCTGAATGTGGCAGTACGATGAGCCACATGAACTCTTTGGCGTCTCAGTGCGTGTCAGAGTTGTGTTTACACTGTACTACTATAGTCTTTTCAAACGATCAATAACATTATGTCCAGAAAAACCCCACACCACCATGTATACCTTAGCTAAAATTCTCTGTATAGAGCTAGGGGTGTAGCTCGGTGATGCCATCTAACCTTAGTCATCAGCTCGACTGAACTGAGCCTCCTGGGGAGGGGACGGATCGTGGGGGCCTGGCGTGCACAGCCGAGCGTGCTGTCAGCGAGCAGTCCTGCCAGGAGCAGGTCGCAGTGCGGTGCTCGGAGGGTGCGGCTCGCGTGCGGGCTCTTCCCCGCGTGCTTCCGGCTGCTGGGAAGCCAGTGGCTTTGCTCCACAGGCCCCTCCTCCATGATGCTCCTGCTTGGAGCCAGTGACCTAATGCAAGTCCCTGGTATTTTGTCCCAGCAATGGGAAAAGCAACCTATACAGCTGAAGTGCACAAGGCCCTGGCTCCGTCTCCAGCACCGCAAACAAAATTGTACAGAGCTCTACTGCTAACACGCTCACCGTCTCGGGAGCCTTCGCGAGCCCTAAGTATCTTCCCGCTGAGAGTTTTGCCTGGATGTCCTTGGTGCTGACCGATCAGCACGGCGACCGCTGAAGGTCGGGGTGATTGTGGCGACTTCTTAAAATAAGGCAACAATGCAGTTTGCCACATCGATGGGCTCTTTCCTGAACCATTTCTCTGTAGCATTTAATGGCGTTTGGTAGCATTTTATTCACAGTAGAATTTCTTTCAAAATTGGAGTCAGTCGTCTCCAGCCCCACCACTTCTCGGTCAGATCAACTTACGTAATTTTCTAAACCCTGTGTCGTCAGTTCAGCGGTGTCCATCTTCACCACTGGTGGGTTCCGTGTTGAGGAACTTGGTCACTCTTCGGCAGCCCTTATCCCTGACAGGCAGCTCCTCCTCTGCTCAGTGTTACGATGAGATGGCAGCGACTCAGCCCCATCTTCAGAGGCCTCCTTTAATCTGCGGTTACTTCCTCCACTGCAGCCTTGATCCCCTCAAAGTCACCCATGAGGGTGGGGCTGATTTCTTCCAGATCCTGTTAGTGTTGATATTGTTCCCTCCTCCCATGCGTCTTTCATAGCATCTGGAATGGTGAGTCCTGTCCTGAAGGCTTTCAGTTTATTTTCCCCAGATTCATCAGAGGAATTGCTATCTACAGCAGCAAAAGTCTCACAAAATGTATTTATTTATTAAATCATAAGACTGGAAGGAGGGATTACTTCTTGAGCCATGGGTTGCAGAATGGATGCTGTGTTAGCAGGCATAAAAATAACAATAATCTCACTGTACAATGTGATCAGACCTCTTGAGTGACCCAGTGCATTGTAAAGTGGGCAGTTATGTCTTGAAAACACCTTTTTCTTTCCTGAGCAGTAGTTCTCAACCATGGGTTTTAAATATTCAGTAAGCTATCTTGCAAAAGGATATGCTACTATCCAGGGTTTTTTGATCCATTTATAGAGCACAGAGTCAATTTCGTATAATTCTTTTTTTTCTTTCTTTCTTTTTTTTTGTGGCACCGGGGATTGAACTCACAACCTTGCACCTACCAGGCCAGGCACTTAAGCCACTGAGCCAAACTCCCAGCCCTGGTTTTTTGGGGCAGGGTTGCACTGTGTAGCTCAGGCCAGCCTTGCGCTCGCGTTGTAGCCCAAGCCAGCCTCGAACTCACAACGCTCCGCCTACCTCAGCCTCCCGAGTGCTGGGATTAAAGGCGTGCACCACCACTCCCGGCTTAATTTTGTATAATTCTTATATGATTTAGTAAATGCTGGGATTTTCAGGATTGTGAACATTTAACGCCTTAAATTTGAAGTCATTGGGTGCATTTGCCCCTAATAAAAGTCAGCCTTTCCCTAGAAGTTCTGAAGCCAGGCACTGACTTCTCCTCGCTAGTTATGAACACTGTAGCTGTCATCTTCTGCCAAAGATAGGGCTGTTTCGTCCATGCTGAAAATCTGCTTTCTTAGTGACCCTGATCAAGGTCTTAGCTAGGTCTTCTGGGTGGAGCCACATTTCCCAGTCAGCACCTGCTCTTCCAACTTGCCCTTGGATCTTATGACATTGGCTTTTTTTTTTTCTCTTGAGGAACCAGAGATTGAACTCACAACCTTGCGCCTGCCAGACAAGCACTTAAGCCACTGAGCCAAATTCCCAGCCCTAGTTTTTTGAGGAAGGGTTGCACTATGTGGCTCAGATCAGCCTTGAGCTCGCATTGGAGCCAAGCTGGCTTCGAACTCACAATGATACTCCCACCTCAGCCTCCCGAGTGCTGGGATTAAAGGCATGCGCCACCACGCCTGGCTGACATTGGCTTCTTAAGCTACGTGAGTCGACCTCTTCCCGCTTCAAAAGTTCCTCCTGCAGCTCCCTCCCTCCTCAGCCTTCACAGAAGTGAGAAGGGTACCCAGGCCTTGCTTTGGATCGGACTTGAGTTTAAGGGAGTATGGTTGCTGGCTTGATCTATTCAGACCACTGAAAGTTTCTTCATATTAACTCTCTTATCCTTGGTACATTCACCGGACTGGCACTTTCAGTTTCCTTCAAGAATCTTTCCTTCGAAGTCAAAACTTGAATAGTGCTACCCAAAGGCCCAGCTTTTGTTCTATCTCAGCTCTTAGCATTCCTTTCTCACTAAACTTTCTCATTTCTTACTTTTGATTTAAAGTGAGACTTCTGCAACTCTCCCTATCACGTGAATGCTTAGAGGCCAGTGTGGGGATTGCCAATCAGCAAATTTTCAAATTTGTATCCCAAGAAATAGGGGGGCTTAAGGAGAGTAGGGGAGAAAAGTAGGGGGCAAGCTGTTGGCAAAGCCATCCAGCTCATATAGGAAATTTATTAGTTACGTTTGATGTTTCCCAGGGTGCAGTTCCTGGCATCCCAAAAACAATGCAATAGTAACACCAAAGGTCCCTGATCACACATCACCATAGTGGTGCTTCAGTTTACAAACTCAATTCTCTCCACTGTTCTGGTCACAAACCCAACTGGATGAGAACCAAATCAAATTTTCCCGTAAGGTCAACACTGAGCCTGACCACTGAATTTGACTCAGTTTTCATCCACCTCGGTTTGTGACTAGAATGGGAGAAAGAATCCAAGGTACCTGTGTGGTTTGAAGTATGAGAACTAACAAAGTGTGACGCAGAGACTTGAAACGAGCACAGGACACTGGAAAAAATGCACTGATGGTCTCGCTCGATGCGGTGTTGCCACAAACCTTTGGTTTGTTAAAAAAAAAAAAAAAGAAGAAGAAAAGAAGAACAGGATCTGCAAAGAGTGACACAGTAATGCACTCTAACCTGAGGGATACTGGCACAATGTGTGTGTATAATAAAGAAATTAGGTCCACTTTAGGGGGACGTGGCCCTGGGAAGGCTGGGCTGAGAAAGCAAGGTGTGAACCCAAGTCTGAGGTCTGCATCCGTGCGTCCGTTCTCTAGCTGGCTGTCTTCTGCGTGCTGGGTGAGCTCCAGGCCCTGTCCAAGGCTGTGGGGAAGTGGATGGTGAGCTCTCCCTCTACAGAAGGCTCACGAGTGAGGTGAGCAGAAGGGGCTCTGGAGAGGGCAGGGCATGGAGGGCCAGGGAAGGAAGGAACACGGCCCCCACAGGGACAGACAAGTGCTACATGGCTGGGACCTGGGCAGGAAGGAAACGCAGCCCCAGAGAGAGCTGGCCCAGTGGACGGGACGGCCAGAGCTCGGGACTCAGGATGGCGACGGTGCCATCAGTGGAAGGAGCCGGTACGAGCGCCCTCCCCAGGGCACAGCACCCGGGCTCGAGGTCAGGGGTGCACAGCGGCTTCCCGGGCTGAGTCCTTCTCTCCCTCGTGTGTGTGTCGTCTCAGCCGGGCGGCTGCCACAGGAGGACACCCGACCTGCGGAACACCTGCTTCCTTGGGTTCTGTTTTCCTGCACGGTCCCCTCGAGGAGCCTCTTCACTTTAGTTCACTCACAGTGCGCTTGCTAACCCTGTGAGGCAGAAGCCGCGTGTTGCACAGAACCCCAGAGCCTTTGGTACAATATGGGGACCACTCTGTCTCCGTTTGGGGTGGCTGTGACCACTTGTGGAGTGAACTGCAGAAGCGTATGTGAAATTGCCCGGCGCAGAACCCAGAGCCCAGCAGACATGCTCACAAATGTTCCTTCCTTTCATTCACCCATTATTCAATTTGGAGCTTTGTTAAGTGAATTTCTGTTAAGCAAGGGATGTCTGTTCTCAAATTACAGTAACTGCTACTTTCCGGGGCAAGAGGTTATTAGAAGACTTCCTCCTGCAGTAGGCGGGAAAGGGCCGGGGAGAGGGTGGAGACGGCCCTTTGAGCTGCTGGGCTGAGGCTCCATCCTGCGACAAAGAAGCAGCGCGGAGCGAGCCCAGACCTTTGTCTCGCTCCCCAGCGGGGACAGCGTCCTGTGAGCCCGTGCATGGAGAGCCCCACGTGACCGAGCCAGCACTTTAAAGCCAGTGCCTCTGGACGCTGGTCTGAAAACAAAATAATTGCATGCAGGCCTGCCTTTTGATCCCGTTCTAATACCGATTTACAGCTCTGCTTCCTCGCAACCCCAAAGCGAGCCTAATCATGGGGTGCATACTGCAGCGCAGGGTTTTGAGTGTGTAGGGGAGGCGTCTCAGGCATGGTTTGGACAGGGCCAGGGAGCAGCTGCTTCCTAACGTCCGCCTCCCCTTCCCCAAATTAACCTCTCCCGCGGCAATGGGTACGTTCATCTGAGCGGTTCAGTTGAGCACTGGAGGCAAAAGACAATTTTTTGTGTGTGGTTTCCTCGAGGCCAGGCAGTGTTTCCATTCTGTTCTTTTATTATGATCATGATTACTTCATTACCGACTCCTGATGGGGTTTCTTTAGGTCCCAGGCTGTTTTTAATAAGAAGCAGACCAAAAACAAAGTTTTGGTTGTGTTTGAAATCTTCAGCTTTTTTTTTCCTGAAATAATAGGTTAAAGAATTTTATTTGTCTTCTGAGGTTCTGAGGTTTGCTCAGAAATTCTCTGACCCAGGCCTTGGGGCAACAGGGAAGTGGCTGAGAATTGGGCAATCAGATACAGATTCCTGGGCTCAGCCTCAGCCGGCTCAATCCAGAGCTCCAGGAGGAAGCCCAGGGAAGCTGCCCTTCGAGCAAATACTCCAGGTGATTCTTGCGAACAAGAAAAAAAATTAAAGTTTACAGAGTATAGAAGGAAAAATTCATCAGCCACAATATTTCTTTTAAGTTACAATATAATGCAAATCCCATAAATTCACCAATCAAAAATATACAATTCAGTGGTTTTAATACCCTCACAAGATTGTACAACCATCACCACGATCCGATTTCAGAAGATTTCTGTCTTCCCAAAAGAAACTCCCCATCTAGTTGGGGTCGGCCCCCAGCTCCTCCTAACCCAGCCACCGGCAGCCACTACCCTACTTCCTGTAGGTTTCTGTGGAATCGCCCATTCTGGACACTGTGCACAGATAGCACACGATTCGTGGCTTTGGGCTCTAGCGTCCTTCATGCGGCACAATGCTCTCAGGGTTTATCTGTGCTGTGGCATGCGTCAGTGCTCCACTGCTTTTTGGTGATTGAATATTATTCCACGATACCACCTCTCGTTTACCTGTCCATCACTTAATTGCCAATCAGCTCACTGAGAATGCCTCACGTGCACTGTGGGTCGCTGGTCTCCCCAGGGTCACGGGGACTGTAGAGCACGGGGCTGGAAGGGCAGGCGAAGGCGTGTCCAGACGCACACACAGGGGGAGAATGCGAGGCACCGAGGCCTTAGCACCAGTCAGGTCAGGGCCGGAGTCTCAGCGATCGCTGCCTCCCGGAGCTCACAGACCACGAGGGAGGCAGCACGTGGCCCCACTACAGGTGACACACGAAAGTGGGGTGAGGGAGAGGGGTCCGGAGGCCAGGAACGGGGGGAGGGGCAGCACTGGGGCTGACCTCGGCATCTAGACAAGAACACAGGCAGGCGACGGACAAGCGGAGCAAGGGGTAGGAAGGGACGCGATGCAGTTCCAGGATGCTTGTTTCACTTAGGTCGGTCCTTGTCAACCCTGGCTGCTGGTCAGAGGCTTAAAACAAATGGAACAAAACCCAGCCAACCGAACAAACAAACGAACAAAACCGAAGCCTGCACGGGTACGGTGCCACGCGCTCTTAGTCTCAGTGTCCTGGGAAGCTGAAGCGGGAGAGTCCTTTGACCCGAGGAGTTCAACACCAGCTTCAGCATCACACTGAGACCTTCTCTCAAACAAAAGCCAAAATGACAACAAAAACTACCAAAGCCTAGTCCCTGCCCTTGGAGACTTTGTTTATTTTATTTATTTATTTGTTTATTTATTTTTGGTACCAGGAATTGAGCTCACAACCTCACGCCAGCCAGGCAGATGCTTAATCCCCGACCCTATTTTTTGAGACAGGATCTCGCTATGCAGTTCAGGCTGGCCTTGAACTCATTTTGTAGCCCAGGCTGGTCTCAAACTTACAACGATCCTCCTGCCTCAGCTTCCCGAGTGCTGGGATCAAAGGTGTGCACCACCACGCCCGACTGAAGACTTTGTTTAGACTCACTTGTTTTGGGGTGAGCCTGGGCAGTGTTTTTCGAAGCTCCTCGAGCGATTCTCATCTTAAGCCAGAGTTCAGTGGACTCAAGGGGAGACAGCTGGCAGTTAGCCTAGAGCACGGCCGGGAGTTATTTCTAAACTCCAGCACCGTCTTGCATGAAAGGGGGCCCTGTTAATTTTCACACCGGCCTGCAGGTATAAGTTAGGCTGCTCCCGACAGCGAGGCTGAGTGCTCACCCCTGCAGTGGAAGATGCTGGCCATGGGATGCCGACCTCTCCTCACCAGCGGTGGGAGCTACTGAAGGCTCTGGAGCAGAGCACGCACACCTGATGCAGCTGGTGAAGGCGGAGGAATGCGGGAGGATCTCCCTGGGGAAAGGTGAAGGCAGAGAATGTGCGAGGAGGAGAGATGTTCTCCCAAGACCGCTCAGTTAAACCTCCGGTGTAACGGGAAAGACGTGCTCGCCGGGCAGTGGCTGCTTCAGGACAAATCTGTCCGCCCTGTCACAGCTCCTCCTCCTCCTCCATGCAAGCTTTGTAGCAGCCCAGACTAAGATGTGGGTACCAGGGGCTTCACCCAGGGCCCTGGGTGCCTCTTCTCAGGAGACCCCCCAAGGGCTGACTGCATAGAGGGGTCCCCTGCTCATCGTGAGCTGGGACCACGCCAGGTGACCTCCCTGCAGGGCCCAAGGGAAGGCCTCCTCCATGTCCCCTGGGCCTCTGCCCTGGGTTGGACTCTGATAGCCCGGCCAGGTCCAGGCTGCTCCTTTGAGAGCTCCTACCTCCTGGAGAGGCCCTGTTCTCCTCTCTCTTCCAGCTTCGGGGTCAGCAGGCTGGAGTCATGAACATTTCCCTCCTCGTCCCCTACCTCACGGAGTCTGTCAGGGAGACAGACACCTGTCTGGCTCCGCCTGGCCGTGTGGGGCCTTGGGTACCTGGAGGGTAGCACCAGCTCAGGCTCATCACAGAACTGGTGGTCACTTGCCCCACGTCCCCTCACCACTGGTGCGGAAGCTGTGGCCTCAGGGCTGGAGTCGAGGAGGGGAAGACGCAGACAACCTCCCACCCTCAGCCGGCAGAAAGCAGCGGGCACAGAGGGCGGCCTCCTGGTGACCGGGGGGCCCACCGGTGGGAGGGACTTCAGGGAGAGGAGAGGAGCGGGACGGGGGAACGGTTCCTAAGCACAGTGACCCCTTCGGTTTCCTCTGGAAAATGACATTGAATTGTCTCACATGGTATCGTGACATCCACACCTAGATGCATAGCGAGTCACCTATCCGTTGCACTCTTGGTGGCCCAGGAGGACACTAACTGAGGGACTGGCCCAGCCCAGCACGTGGTGGTGATGCTCGTCAGGCTGCCTCTAGGCTGCCCAGCCTGGGCCTGGGGCTGGGGCTGGGGCTGGGGCTGGGGCTGGGGCTGGGGCTGGGTGGGGCTGGCTGGAGGCTCCTGCCCTCCTAACAAGAGTGGACCCCACCCTGCCCCACCCAGTGCAGCAAGAAGCCAGTTTGTGACACAGTCTGCGGCACCGGAAGCTGGGTACTTCAGTAAGTAAGTAGAAATCTCAATGTCTTCATCTGGAGATGGGCAATGGCAGACTCACTGGTTCCAGGTAGCTTCGTGAGTCAGAATATTTCTGTTCTTTTGATGAAAGTTGCCACCAGCTCCTTCTTTATGGAACTGATGAAGAACAGGCATTCTTCATTAGGGAGGTGTCTCTTGAGCACCCTTTGGCTACTCCCAGGGAAGCTCGTAGGCTAGCGAGGCAGGTCCTGGGTGCCCTGCCAGAGATAGGCCCCTCAGGTTCCTGCATGGAGGAGCAGAGGAGTCTTCTGCCTGGGGCCAAGGGTCACTTAGGAAGAAAGGGGGAGAGAGATAGACCTCCCGCACTGCGAAGTCGGAATTCCTCCCCGACACTGTAATGAAATGTCTCCACAAGGGGCGCCCATGCAGCCCAGAGGTGACACTAGGAACCTGATGTCACCCCAGGGCCTCTGTGTGCCTGGAGCATGGGATGTGCCAGAGGGTAGACGCCTGCTGCACTGGTGCCCGGCGCATGCTCTGTTTGGGGACCTGACTGAACTAGGGAGTGTGAGCTCCAAGAGCAGGACCCTGGAGCCTGGCGCTGGGCACTCGGCAGGGCCCCAAGGGGACCAGTGAGGCGGAGCTCCTCGGAGACTCCTGGCAGCGCCAGAGCCGATGGGTGCTGGGAACTCTGGATTCTCCAGTTCTTCAACTGTGTCTTGCAGTCAGAATTCCTGCTAGCACCGACATGGCCCCGATTTCCTGGAGCGGGTAGGGAAAGAAGGAAAGAGCAATGCGATTCCCTGCTAATGTGGGAATACAGAAGCCCAAGCCACTATTAACTAATAAGATTGATTTATGCCCCAAACCAGGGATGTGTATTTATTTAGAAAAACATCCAGACAGTTATACAACAAAAGATTGTTAGTCATTTTCTTTGGCTAGTAAGATATCAGCAAATGTCAGGTTTTTTTTTTAGCTTTTTTTTTTTTCTTCATTTACAGTGCAGGGGTTTGAGCCCAGGGCCTGGTAAATTCTGGGCTGGCACATTCTAGTTCACCCGACTGCTGGACTATATATATCCTCAGCCCTTAATTTTTTTTTCACATTTTCAATGCTATTCTTTTCTTTTTGTTTATCTGTATTTTCTATTCTTTTTTCCTACGGTGAACACGTAATTTATTTGAGTTATTAAAAACTGACTCCAAAAAGTAATTATTATTCAGAAACCCCAAGAAAAGTCAGCATTAGGACTGTTTTCCTCTATTCTAAGAGGTGAAGATTTGGAACGATTTTGCTTAGTGCTAAGTGGCTACATTAGAAGAGTTAGGTGCCTATCAGGTTGTGCTCTTCCGTCTACAGAAGAGCAAGCACACAGCAAAGAGAAAGTCACGGGGTAAGACAGAAGCCGGGCACACAACAGAGCTGAGGGCCCCGGGTGGCGCGGGTGTGGCTGTGATCTCAGGGGCTCTGGGGGCCGCCCTGGGGTGGAGGAGCCCCGGGTCCTGATGGGTGCAGGTTACTCAGGACCGGGACCCCGCAGGCCACGCGGCCGGGCAGCTGTGTCCCTGAATGGACGGCCGAGAGGGCGCTGTCGTGAAATGACCTCAAACTCCACCCAACAAAGATGCTTTGTCGCTGGTTTTTGTGCCATCTGAGACCTGACGGGGCGTCTGTGAGGGGGAGGAACAGGAGAGGAGAGCGGGGGGCTCCAGGAGAGGGGCACACGGTCCGTCCGGGGAGCCGGCTCCACGTAGCGCGGACACACGGAGACAGGGAGGTCTAGCAGCGTGGACCCCGGCAAGGCTCAGAGTAAAGCAGGAATCCTGGGAAGGGGGTGTGACATGCAAGCCCTTGCCTGTATAATCACGTGTGCAAATTAGAAAAAGGCGTCTCACTGGGCGACTGCCACTAGGCACTAGGGTACGGGTCAGTGGGACGTGACCTGCATTTCACTCCTCCACTTGCTCCTCCAGCCGGCTGCCCTGTGCCACAGCCTGGACCCGGGTGTGTGGGGGTCCTGCACCCCAGCACAGTTATGGACGGTTTCCCTGCTGGTCACGGCAGCATGTGTGAGGATACCAGCTTTGTGCACGGCATGGTGACGGGGCCTGCTGGACGGGTTGAGGTCTCCGGCAGGGCTCTGACACACTAATGGTGATCTGGACACGAGGTGGGGAACCCAGGCAGAGCCCCTTGTGTGGGCAGGCAGTGTGGCAGGTGGGTGACTTGGGGACTGTCTGTCCCCGGAGCACCTCTCCGGTGTCCTGCCTGCTTGGCTGAGCCGGCCAGCTCGGGCTGAGGGGACAGCTGTGCGTCCCCGGGTCAGGACTGGCCGACAGGTGTCAGCTGGGCTTCAGACTTCTGAAATGCCGGCTTCCCTATCGGCAATGCTTTTTACATTTAAGTGAGCGTTAGACTGCGTGGGGGGCGTGGAGGTGCCTGTCCTGTTTTCTGAGGGGGAGCTAAAGATTTTTTTTCTGTCTTTCTTGCTTGCTTGCTTCCTTTCTTTTTGTGACCCAGGAACTTTGCCCTGAGCTGCATCCCCAGCTCTTTTTTTTTTATTTTTATTTTTATTTTTTTTCTTTTGAGATGAGGTCTCACTAAATCAAGTTCTGCAGGCTGGGCAGGAACTTGTGCTCCTCCTGCCTCAGCCTCCCACATAGCTGGGATTACAGGTCTGCCCCACTGCGCCTGACTCCGCAGTTTGTATTTCTAACCTGTTCCTGGGCGATGCCGGTGCTGCCGGCTCAGTGGCCACACTAAAAAGCGCAGGAAGTCTCCTATATCCTGGAGCCGAGGCACCGCGTGAGCACCAGGAAGTGCTGGGCCCCCCACCCTGCCTTGTCACCTCCGGGGTCTGTGGGGCTCCCTCACTGACCGCCCTTTTGGGCCCCAGCCTCCAGCTCATTTTCCCAGTGGGATTTTATGCCCGTTCCTTCTCTCATGTGCTTGACTTCCTCTAAATCAACAGATTCCTCTGAGGAAGAGAACCTCGGCAGCAGGAGGGGACAGGGCAATCCGTGACCCAGGGCTCCTGGCCTCAGCGGCCTGGGGCAGCCATGGAGCTAGGGAGGCTGGACCCGGGCTCTGGGTCCGCAGGGCACATGGAAGGGTTGAGAGCAGCGCCATGCACCCCATGACCTCAGCTGAGGCCCGGATCAGCCTCTCGGGTCAGAGGACCCAGACAGAACGAGTTCCAGCCTCAGACCTAGCAGCACGCCCTGGCCCCGCGGCAGAGCAGGACTGCCCCAGGTGCCCCCGAATCCTCCCTGCGGAGCGGGGCTGCCCCAGGTGCCCCCGAATCCTCCCTGCGGAGCGGGGCTGCCCCAGGTGGAAGGCGCCAGGCTCGTGGCCGGCAGGCCTTGCTCCTGGCCCCCTGGCACCCTGCTGGCTGCGCGGCCTCACGGCCACCGCTGGCAGCGTTTCCCCTTGAGCTCCCAGGTGACTGGCGCAAGTGGGGACTCCACTGGTGGCTGTTACTGAAAGCCCTCTGGCAGGGGTGGTTGGCCCCGGACGCCTGCCAGCCCTGACCCGGAGGGTGGGCCCAGCTGGCTTGGGGCCCAGAAGAGGTGCGGAGGATGTGTAAGCACCTTTGGTTCCTGGGGAAGCCAGGGGAGCCCCTCAGCCCAGCTGGTCAGATGGGGGCTAGTTTGGGAGGTTAGTCGAGGGCACAGGAAATATCTGGAATCTATGGGAATGGGAATTCAGGTCAGAGGTTGCCTCAAATTAAAATGGAAAAAGCCCCCTGCGTGAAGGGAATCAAAGGAGGTGAAGACGTTGGCGCTGCCGGAGCCTCTGAGCCCAGATGTTAGCAGTTAAAATTCCTGCAGGGCTGACAGTGGCACAGGGCAGCTCGAGGAGGGGCAGGAGCTCGGGGAGCAGAGGAGGGCATGGGCCCTGGGGACTCCTGAGCACAGAGGGCCTGGTCCCTGCCAGGCAGGGTGCTGGTGTGGGGTGGGCACTCTGGGGTCGGCCCCTCTCTCCAGGGCTGGCTGCCCCTGAATGAAACAGGATCCTGGGTCCTGCTCGGTTGGAGCCAGGACAGCTCATTAGCTGGAGGGCCCGGGCCTTCAGATTTATGGCCCGGAGCCCCGCTCTCTGAGGGCCAGGGTCTTTTGATCTGAGCCCTGGACTAGGGGCAGGGATTCCTGGGTCTTAATTGGCATCAGCTAGGATGATACTGGCCAGGACCCCGTCCCAGCCCCAGCCCAGCTCCCAGCCGGGTGCTTGTCGGGTTGGAGGAAGATCGGGCCTGCTTTGGGGTCGTCCCGCTCTGGAGGGCCTTGGGGAGAAAACAGCGGGCGGGAGGATCAACAGCTCGCAAGGGTCCTCCCGCAGCCCCCCATCCCTGACCTGCCCCGCTTGCTTTTCCTGGGGCGGGATCAGAGGTTGCCCAGGCCGGGTCCTGTGCCATGAGGATGGGAGGCCAGTCGGGCAGAGAGAGACGCACGCCGGGGGGGGGCGGTGGGGAATGGCAGACCTGCGCAGCTAGGGGGGACCCTGGGCACGTGGGCTCACTCCGCTCTGCTGTCGTTTCCTGACTGAAGGAAGAAGGAGGAAGTGTGTGTGTGTGTGGGGTGCTTGGAAAGAGGTTGGGGGAGGAAGGGGAAGGAGGAGAGGGAGACAGGAGCACAGAGACAGAGGGCGGAGAGCAAGGGACACGCGGACGCTACCACACAGGGCCACCTCTGTCCTACAGTGCCGAGAGCAGCCCGTGTCCACCCCAGTGGGGAGGGAGAGGCAGAGCAGAGGAGACGGCCTGGCGTGGGGCAAGTCCTCGCTCTCTGGAGCGCACCTCAGTGTCGGGAGCCCACGGCCCAGTGACGGCCACTGAAGGCCGAGGGGGACAGGGGGACAGGGCCGAAGGTGGCCAAGGACGGGAGGCCCTGGCAGCCTCCGGAGGCTGTGGGAGTGAGCAGAGGGGAGGACTGTCCAGTGCGCGCTGGCCGGTGGGGCTGCCGGGGCCGGGAGGGGCGGCTGTGCGTTATCTGTAATGGAAGCATCGCTTTTCCCAGGAGAGCTGGAGCGGGGGCGGGGGGCCTGGAGGCTGGTGGGACACGAGGCCACCACGAGCCGTCACTGAGGGGCAGCCCCCCCCGCCCGGAGCCTGGGCACTGCTGCTCCCCGGGCCCCTCGTTTTCCCTGCTCCCTCCCTTCCTTCCAAGCACGGTGTGCTCCTTGTGCGGGTTTCCTGGGGAGAGAAGCCCTCCCTCGTGGGGATAGTGTTCTGCAAGCTGGAAGACCCCCGCCCCCTCTAGCCAGCATGTGGAGGTCCAGCTCTCCTCACCTGGACACAGCCACCAAGTGAGATGCTGGAGCTTTCACCCCTCGCCCTGCCCCCCGCAATCACCCCCCTACACACACAGGGCTCCTTGGACCCAGAGCCGCACACACCGGGTCTCCTCTTTCCTTCACCCGCTGCTCGCTGGCTCAGCGCTTTGGCGAGTCCCCTTGGCCACCCTCCCCTGCTCTTCACGTCCCCGCTCATCAAGTGGACGCCGTGAGCAGCCCCCGCCAGCAAGGAGACGGTGGTAAAGGGCAGGTGCGTCCTCCACCGAGGGGCCGCTTCACTCTCAGTCTCTTGCCCAGGAGGGACAGGAGGGGGCCCCGGAGCACGGGAAGGTGACAGCTGCCAGCGCCAACACCACGTGACCCTCGAGGGCACCGGGCTGCGATGTCAGAGGGACCCCCTGTGCAGCTTACCACGCGCCCTGCCAGCCCAGGAAGAGCCGGCAACTGGCTCAGGGCGGCAGAGCCGTCGGGGGTCTGCCCACATGACAAGCCAGCTCCCCGTGCTGCCCCCCTGGAGGAGGAAGGCTTACCCTGGGGATTCCCAGTTCCCCAGGGAGGCAGCCGGAGGGGCTCCCGAAGGTGACTAGGGCCCTGCCCAGAGTGCCCGGTGACCCCGACAGAGTGTGGGTGGCCTTCCTGCCTCCCTGATGCCCTGGGGCATCTAGCCTGGGCGGGTGAGGGGTGTGTGCAGCTGGGGTGTGCGGGCTGGCCGGGGAAGGCCTCCAGACAGGTTTGTTCCCCCCACTTCCCCCGTCCTGCCATGCCGCCTTCCCGGGCTCCCATCACGGGTGGCGGTGTCAGAGCGGAGCTGGCTGCCAGGCTGGCTGATCTGACTCTAGAGCTCTGCGGTCGACAGTGACCCCAGGGGCCAGAAGCAGGAGGGAGCCAGGCGCTCTCCCCTCTCTGGACACCCCAGGCCTCTCCCGACAGAGTCGGGGTCTGGGAAAGGGCTTGTCCTGGGGACCCCTGAGCACCCCCTTGGCTCCGGAAGGTGGCGGTGGAGCCAGGCTGGGCAGGAGCAGGGCCACGCCACCGAAACCAGGTCAGCCTTGCACGGCTCCTGACGATCATCCAGCGAAACCGGGAGAGCACACACCTGGCGTCCACGGTTTTACGACCGGAGCAGCTGAGAAAGGAAAGGATGAGTTCACCCCGCTGCCCCCGCCCCCCGCGGCCGGCTCCTCCTGCCGCCTGCGCCAGGCCCTGTGGCCTCCAGTCTGGTGGACGGAAGGAGGGCTGGAGGGGTCCCATCAGCCCCAGCCTGTCCCCCGGGCCCTGGCTGTGTGCCTGACTGAGAGGCTGCCGGTGCCCGTCCTGCCCAGGGCCGACCCGGGAGCCCTGGGGAAGCTGAGGCAGACGGGAGGGTGGCCCTGTTCTCTCCACTCCCACCTCCCCCGGGGTCTGTCTCAGCGTTCAGAACACGAGGCCCTTTGTTTCACAGGCTGGACTACGCGTCAGAAAGGGCCATAAGACGGTTCTGGCCTCTTGTTCTCTGGATGGTCCTTTGAAATTCCTTGGACACTTGTGCTTTGCAGAGGGTGAATCCCAGTCACCCTCTCCTTTACTAAGTCTCCCCTTCTTCTGGAGCCCGATTCCCCCTTGCTCGCCGAAGTCCTCTTCCAGTGGGATGGCGGTGTCCCAAGGGCAGAGATTCTGGGGAAGGAGTGTCCTGTTCCTAAGCGCTGTGCCTGTTCCAGCCCAGGAAGCGCTTGGTTGTCACGGGGGCCACCCCTGCTCCCTTGGCTCTGACTACAGGTCCCCAGCCCTCTTCCCAGGGACCGTGCGTCAGACCAGCGTCCCCCAGGCCATCCCCAGGTGTCTGTGCCACAGAGAGGCTTTCTCTTTCTCTCTGCCGCACAGTCCCCAGCGGTGGCTTGGATGGCACTGCCCTCCGCATTTGGGGCTTCAGCGACAGCTTGAGAGGGGCTTTCTGGGCCCCCGGGGCTTGGACAGCAGGGTGGGGCCGCAGGGTGAGATGAGGTGCACGCCAGGTGGCCAGGGCTCTGGTCCCGTCCTGCAGGGACAGGCGGCTGGCGGAACGAAGGGTGAGCAAGGCTGTGGGCACAGGACCAGCCAGGGTGGTCCAGAGCTGGGATCCCCGGGTGGGAGCTAGAATCCAGGCGGGACTGTGGGGAGGCGCGTCCCCAACACCCTAACCCCAGTGGGGCCTGGGCAGCCTGGCTCCCGTCCGTCCTGCTTTCCTGGCTTCTTCTGCTTTGTGCTTGAAAATCGCCTTCCCTCCCTCCAAAGGACAGCCTTGGCCACCCGGCATCCTTTGCCCAGAGTTCTTACGCTGGAGAACTTTCCACATTTCGAGTTCTTTCCGCTCAAGGTAGAAGCAGAACTGGGCTCAACCCAAACATGAGTGCGTGGCAGCGGAGGCCTTGGCGTTCAGGGCTGCGGCGGCAGGGTTCTGCGTCACCGCGGGAGTGAGCCATCCGGAGGGGCGGCCCCATTCTGTCCTTGCGGGGCAGCTCCTGCGGTAGGCATGGGTGTTGTTTTTAGCTCCTCCACATCCAAGCCTGCCTCTCTGGCCTCCTGGGGCTTCGGCGAGCCTTTTAAGGCCCTTTAATAACTGGCCCGAGTGGACGGTGTTGCTTGCAATTCCTTCTCCTCCCCTCTGAGGCTCTGCCACTCGGGAAAACCAGGTGGAAGACGATGGAGAAGGGAATGCCAGCAGACAGGTACCAGCCCTGCACAGCACGCCAGGACTTACAGAACACACGCCGCTCTGTGGCGATCTGTGTCGGGGGATTTCAAATTCTCTAGTCTTGTGGGACCGGGCTTTTCTATAATCTGTAAGTGAGTTGGTTTGAGGCCCTGTCACACATGAGGAAGACCCAAGATGCTCCCCTCTCCCAACGTCTGTCTGCAATGGACCACACTGCCCCATGGGGCTACGCTATTCAAGCCCTTTCCGTCTCCAGTGTTCTGCTTCTGTTGCTTCTTCTCTCCCCTCCCCTTCCCTTTTTGTGCTATGCCAACCACACCAAACAGCCTAGAGACCTACTGTTCTCCAAAGCACAGAACTCCAAGGCCGAGGCCAACCCCCCAGGGTCAAGACCACCAGCCTAAGGCTGAGACCACCGACACAGGGCTGAGACCACCAACCCAAGGACCATCCCCCAGCACAGGGCCAAAACCACCAGAACAGGGCTGAGACCACCACCCTAAGGCTGAGCCCACCACCACCAGTTCAAGACCACCAGCACGAGTGGAAACCACCAACCCTGGGCTGTGGACCGACATTTGTGAGCCAGGAAAAGGGCAAGGGAAGTGACA
>RJWM01029487.1:0-24447 GCA_004363535.1 Dasyprocta punctata
AAAATGCAGATGAACGCAAAGCCATAAATAAATACCACATATAATCACAGCTCCAGGGGAAAAACTAATGCTGTAAATATTTTGCTATATTTCCATCCAGTTTTTTAAATTTTTATTTAATTCAGTCCCTTCCAGCCTCGAGGTTCCTGGGAGTTTGGGTCACAGTCACTCAGGTTTTGCTCTTCTTGTAGAACCCCGGGCCAAAGAGAACTGACTCAGGTTTAGACAGATCAGTCTGCTGCCCCAACCAGGGCCATGTTCTAGGCTCCAGGAAACTCCAGAAGGGCAACAGTGGTCATGATGTCGGCCATGATGAGCCTTGGGACCGAGGAGGACCAGCTTCTGGAGAACAACGACGGGGAGCTCACCTCGGCGACCACCTCTCTGTGAAGCAGTGAAGGGCTGAGCTCACGGGCATGGATACATCCATGCAGACCATCTCCACACACCCGTGAAAACACACCTGTGCACCCACCAAAAAAAAACCCCGCAGATTAAATGCACATTGTACCCATGCAAAACTCCAAACCCTTCCACACATGCGACAACACCCCTGCACAGTCATGCAAATGCATCTCTACACACATGTGCAAACATACCTCTAGACACATGAAAACACACATGTGCACATATGTAAGCATGCAAATCCACCCCAACATCCAGCATCCACACACACGAACACAACAGACACGCAAACACACCTGTCCTTCATCGTTACCCTTTACCTGCGGACACTAACTGAGTGAAGTAATTGGTGTCTCACATTTCTTTTTTCTCTTGAGGACCAAAAGTATTTCTCCCTTTTCCTCTCTCAGGAAGGGTAGTCAGGGGAGGAGGGCAGGTGACATTTTTTGTATTTCCTAGGCTTCCTATGAAATGTGACCCTGTGAGGTCTGGGCCGAGGGAGGAGGAGCTGATTCTCTGAGGCCAAAAAGAAATCAGCCCAATCACAGCTGGTGGCCCTCAGAGCCCCTGACCAAGGGGCCCCCATGGCCTCCCCAATATAGGTGGGCTCCCACAGACTTTCCTACCTGCCTCCCAAGGAGGATATCCATGCACCAACACCCGCCACCGTGTCAGGCAGTGCCTTGGTACCAGGCTTATTTTAATTTTGCAAATCCAAGCCAAGTGACTGTTTATTTTTTTATGCCAGGGTGTTGGGTGGCAACTCATACCTGTTGTACCAACAACAGCGCTAGGCATTTGGAAGCAACAGAAGAAAGCTGGAGCAATTGACGTCTAGTTTGGAGCCCAATTTGTGGAGGAGTTCTAGAGAGTAACTCATATGAGAACTGTTCCACCTGGAAGCAAGGGGACCGGCCCCACACACACCCATGTCCATCGGTCATTGACTGGGGGCCCCAGGGCAGTGTTCATTTCTGGGCACGGTGATTCAGCACAGGGAAATGAAACAGTGGAAGCCACAGCAGCTGGGAATGGCACACCTGCTGTTCAAGGGGTGCAGGCGGGTGCCAGTTGCCCTCTGCCACCACCTTCTGTGCCAGCAACAGCTCCAAACTTTGGTTCTTGCCTTCCAGTGAGACTGGGAACCCCTGGAGGACACCTTAAAACACACACACTGCTGCACCCATCCTGAGTTCCCACTAGTGTAGGCCCAGCACAGAGCCTGAGAATATATATTTCCAACCAGGTCCCATGTGACGCTGCTGCTACTGATCTGAGCCCATGCTTGGAGGACAACTGTGTTAAGCCATTGGGATGGGCGTTTCCCAGGGATTACAGGCTGAGTTGGGAGCACAGCCCAGATTTCCTGCTGAAATCCTGTGTTCAGCCCCCACGCACACTGATTTGGGGTGGGGTGGGTTGAGGAGCCCAGAAGAGGAAGGAGAGGCCAGGAGTGGAGAAGGCTTAGTTGCCACACACTGGCCAGGAGCAGTCCTGGGTTGCTGAAGGAAGAAGGGGAAAGCAGGGGAGCCCTGGTTCCACCTCAGCAGCAACAAGCTCTTAGAAGTCCATGCCTTCCGCACCCCATGTGGTGCAAACCCTCACCCCCATTCACTGACAGAGAGGGCACAGGGGAAGGCCACAGCCCGAGAGCTGAAGGAATGTAGCCACTGACCCAAGTCGTTTGAAGCAGACCCTGATTTGAGCCCAAGGCTCCCAGTGACATTTGGGGTGATATTCCAGGAAGACTCTCACCAACTGGGTGAGGCTGCTCATCCCTACCAGCAGCTGGGGACAGTTTCCAGGGCTCTCCTCCTGGCCAGGCCTCCGCCCTTTGCAAGGGAATGAACACTGCATAACCTGGCTCAAGCAAAAAGGGAACACACGGAAAGGGTCACATAACTGAAAGCTTCCAAGTATCAGCTCTTCCAGGAATGGCTTGGTCAGGGCCCACCTGTGTTTGTATCTCTCAGCCCACCTTCTACCAACATGGTTCCTGTCCTGGATTTAGAAGGGTGACAGTCACTATAACCCTCACCTCTTCTCAGCAGCAAACAGCTTCTTCTCAGTCAGGCAAGTTCCTGACTAGCTTTGGTCAAGCCCAGTTGGCTGGTTGGCTTAGGCAGAGGTCCTAGGCAGGGGGCAAAGGAGGGAGCACAGACTCGCCAAGGGAGAATCGGCTCCCAGGAGAAAGGACAGGGGAAGGGGAACCCCAAACCAGCAGAAGTCCCCTTTACAGTGCCAGCCCCTGCTCCTCAGCTCACACGTTGCCTGGCTGGCTGGC
The DNA here is from genome assembly GCA_004363535.1 of Dasyprocta punctata. Lineage (NCBI taxonomy): Eukaryota > Metazoa > Chordata > Mammalia > Rodentia > Dasyproctidae > Dasyprocta > Dasyprocta punctata. Next base: position 2,690 of record RJWM01029487.1, read on the forward strand.
TATCTAGTTGAGTTGCCTGTTATCTGGTTATCTGGTTGCCTAGCTGTCTAATTATCCACTTGTCTTGTTACCCAGTCACCTGGTCAAAGGGGACCTGTCTAGGGTGGGACACTGGTTGACATATTAGTCTTGCCTCCATCTGGCCCTGAAGCTGAGGGAGAAAAAGTTATGCAGTGTAACTTTTCAAAAAAATGTAGCTAAGACTTAACTAAAAGAAAAGAAAGAAGAAGAACATTTATTATAGTAAGAGACATGCTGCCAGTTATCACCCCTCAGAATTCGTCCCCTTGTTTTGAAAACACGTATCCCAGGTTCCCGCCACTCTCTGGAGCAGCTCGGGAAGCCCCCTTTAGTAAGTGCCTTTAGCTGTCCTGTTATGCCCTGAACTGAAGCAAGACGCTTACCTTTGCAGGTCATTTTGACTTTGGGGAACAGCCAGAAGCCGCAGGGTACCAGACCCGGTGAACAAGATAGAGTGTGATGTTTTTGCTGTTTTCCTGAGCCTGCCTTCCCATTGGATGCCACCTGGCAGCAGTGTTCATCACATTTTTTGTCACACCTCGTAAAAGACAGAGACCAGAAAACCTCCTGGGACGGAAGAGCAGCGACAGCTGGATTCCGTGATCACCGCTGAGCCTGAAGGCTGAAGGGACAGAGCTGTTAGCAAGGAGGGTCAGACCCCAGAGGTGGATGCCACCCTGGCAGGGGCACAGCCAGGTCGCAGGGACCACAGGGAGGTGGTGGGGGACGAATGCCTTGCTGCTCTCGCTCCCGCTCCCTTCCGTTCCCAGCTACTGTCTCACCGATCAAACCGAGCCAGAAGCCAGAGGCCCAGAGCCCACGGGGGCACCCACCCAGAGGAGAGGGCCCCAAGGGACCCAGAATACACAGCAGTGGAGGCTAATTAGCAAGCACTGGCTGCCCGGGTCACCAGGCCTGAGGCAGAAAAACCCCAGAAACTGCCGTGGATCTAGGTCCAGGAAGAAAGTCCAGACAGACAGAGAGCTCTGGGCTTCGTGGATCTTTCAGCCAATGAAGGAGTCAAGTTGGATGAAGCACCCTGGATCATCCCTGAGCAAGCAGCAAGGCTCCTCACCGGTGCAGAGGGAGGAGCTGAGACCCGAGGCTGCAGGCTGAGCCAGCTTTGTCAGGGTGCAGCCTGTGCAGCGGTGCAGGCCTGGGCTTGGTTTGATGCTCCGTGCTGCTGTCCTGAAATACTTCACTGTTTTTCAGACAGAAACGCTGCATCGTCATCTTGGACAGCATTCTGCAAATGATGCAGCAGGACTTGACTGCAATGTACTAACTTTTTTTTTTTTTTTTTTTTTTTGAGCAACTAGAAGAAGGCAATGCTTAACCCTGAGGTTTCTGCACAATCGGACAGCTTGACTGGCTGAGGAGAGGGTGTTTTGGAGCCCTTACATCAAACCGTGTAAATGAATGCCCACCACATGCAAGGGCGGCATTAGTTCTGTGCAGAACACAAAGCTCAAGGGCGAAGCAACCCCCAGGTGGCAACCACAAGAAAGAGAGGGATCTGGATGACAGGTGACTTCAGACAGAGTCTTGCCCTTTGCCCACCCTCCAAGGACAGCACAAGACCCTCTGGTGCTCATTGTGCTTGCTGAGGGGCTATGTCACCTGTAGGTCCCCACCTGAGACGGGCCAGGCTCCAGGAACCTGTGAAGAAGAAGCTGTCCTACCAAGGTGCCAGAGTCATCACCGGCAGCCCCAGGACTCAGTGCCTTCTTATAGCCTATGACATGGACGCAGGCATCTTAAGTGTCTGAAAGGGAGCCAGCCTGGCGGGCCGAGGGCAGAGGTCAGGAGTAGCAGAACCAGGAGCCCTGCGAGCTAGGACCCCGGGGGTGTCCAGGGTCCTTATCTGCTGCCTACCATTCCTGAAACGGCTACGCCGTACTCCTAAGGAGACCGCTCCCGTGGATGGAGGAGTCACACTCACAGCGCGTGCTGGGCCACCCCAACCCCGAAACTCTGAGGGCCTCTTCCACGTGGGACCCCGGCAGGGCCTGCCCAGCAATGCCACCAGACCGGCTCTATTATTACCCCTTTTTCACAGTTTTATGGCCCTGGGCCCACCCTGGAAGGAAAGCAATGCCTGTCCCACGGTTGGCGATCACGATGTTGGCGGGTGGACGGGCTCGGTCAGCACCCCCCACCCCTGGCACACAGGGGCCCCGCCCTCCCCGCCTGGCGGCACACAGGGGAAGCACAGTGAGCGCCTACTGTCTGCTAAGACCTGAGCTAAAATCTCTTCAGAGACAAAGTCTCGAACTCACAACAGCCCCAGGAGAGAAATCTTATTAATTGTTCCAACTTCCTGAGTGGAGAAACTGAGGCTCAAAATGGTGTGTCTTGCCCAGGTCGCACCCAGATGGTAAAGGGCTGAGCTGAAATTCAAATTTAGATCAGTCTGATGCCAGCAAAGGGCGGGGCGGGCGTGCACGAGGCAACTGGCCAGGGACCCCGCTCAGCAGATGACGGGGCTTTTGTGCCACAGGGAGCCGCCGAAAATTCCTGAACTAGTGACACGAAGCGGGGTCAGAGTGCCAGAGGTCTCTCGGGCTAGGTAGGTGGAGAGAGATGATGGGGGCTTGAAAGGATGGAGGAAGCCTTTGCAACTGGGTGCGTTCCTCTGCATGTAGTCCTCGCGGTCCTGTGCTGCCCCCGAGCGGCAGCTCGCGGAATTGATTCCTTCGCTAAGGACCTGCTTAGAGACCCAGCGGTTCTCAAACGTGAGACGCGGTAGAACCACCGGAGGGCTCCTGAGCGCAGAGCTCTTAACTCTGTAGGTCCGGAGTGGCTGCGGAACTGACTTTTCCAACAAATTCCCAGGTAACCACTCAGTGAAAATGACAGGCTTAGTTGCTTTTAATGGGCTACCAGTAGGATGCCTGTAAAAGAGCCAATCGCCCGGGGACACAGGAACTTGGGGACATCCAGAAAATGGCTACTTATTTTCTGGGTGACTTTTGATAAGAGAAAGCACTTTGTGTCCCTGATCTAAGCACTTCATGTGTCATAATTCAATGAACTGCCCTCACTAGTTTGCAAAGGAATAAATCCTGGTGTTGTCCTCCTGATAGCAACTGCGCTACACACACACACACACACACACACACGCACACGCGCGCACACGCACACCACACCGCTCTGTGTTGATGTCTTCACCCCAGTAACTCAGAGTATGACCAGGGAGGTAGAATCTTTAAGAAGGCAAGTAAGGAGAATGAGTTTTAGTGGACCTGAATACAATATGACTGCTGTCCTTGCAAAAGGGGAACGCTGACTCAGCCTGGCGCTATGTGTCTGTAATCCCAGCTACTTCAGGAGGCTGAGGCAGGAGGGTCACAAGTTCTCATCAAGACCTTCCTTAATCCCTTGAAGTTCCAGCACTGACAATTACAAGGCACTTGTCTCACTTCTCAGAATCTATAAAACTTGGCATTTTTAAAAAAGCTAAATCAAGAGAAAATTTGTCTACTGTACCATTCCCTACTTACCATGTTCAAGTCAATGACTTTTCGCTATTTTTCATTGTGTCGCCATCCTACAATCGATTTTAGAACATGCTGTTGCTGCAAAAAGCAACTCTATACCCTTAGCCACCCCCCGCCATCCTTCTCCTTTGCCAAAGGAACAAACAGAAGCTACTTCTTCTCCTCCATCTCCTTCTTCCTCTTCCTCTCCTTCCCTCTAGCTCTCTCTTACCCTCTCCCTCTCTTTTTCTTTTTCTTCTTCTTTTTTTGAGTCTGGGCCCATTTTTTAACTTGTTCAAACTGACCTCACAGTGAGCCTCCCGTCTCAGCCTCCTGAGTACTGGAATTACAGACGTGCACCACCACACCTGGCAATATTAACCAATTTTAAGGATGCATTTCATTGGTGTTAGGTGTAGTCATGATGCTGAACAATCATTACCACCACTTCTAGAACTTCTTTATCACCCCAAACAGGAGCTATACCCATTGGGAAGTAAGTCCCCATTTCTCTCTCCTCAGCCCTGGTAGCCAATCTACTTTCTGAATTTATAAACTTTCTATTTTAGATATTTCATATAAACACATAGTACAATATTGTGCTCTGTGTCTGACTTATTTAACTCAATATATTGTGTTTAAGGTTCGTCTGTGTTGTATCTTACATCAAACTTTATTCCTTTCCATGGCTGAATAATATTCCCCACTGATAAGCCACATTTGTCATCCATTATTCTGCTAATTGACACTTGAGTTGTTTCTACTTCCAGACTACTGTGAATAATGTTGATATGAACACTGGTGTACTCCCCCCCGTTGGAGTCTTGATTCTCAGTTTTTCTGGGTATATACCTCGGCATGGACTTGAGAGCCAGATGATAATTCTAAATGAAAGATTATTTTCCATAATGGCTGCAGCATTTTACATTCCCACCTACGGTAGCATTTAAGTTTCTCCACACCCCCACAAACACTTATTTTCATTTTTGAACCATCCTCGTGGTTGTAAAGTGTTACCTCATTACAGATTTGATTTGTATCTCCCCAATGATTAATGATGCTGAGTCATTTTCATGTGTTCATTGGTCATTGTTACACCGCCTTTGGAGACTTGTTCATTGAAGTCCTTTGCCCAATTTTTAATTAGGCTATTTATCTTTTTATTGCCAGGTTGTTAGTGTTCTTTGTCTATTTCTATATCAAACCTTTATGAAATATATGATTTACAAGTATTTTCTACCACTCTGTGAGTTGTCTTCTTACTCTATGGATACTCTCTGCTTTTAGATTAGGTTGTTTATCTTTTTATTATTGAACTATAAAAGTTTTCTACTAAAGATAGACGATACCAGTCCCTTATCAGAAACTAGTTGCAAAGTGTTCCTGTCGTTCTGTGAGCTGTGTTTCCGCTTTTTCTGGTGTCCTTTAAAACACAAGCATTTCTAATTTTGACGGTGAGTCCTGAGCTCTTGAGCAAGATGTTCAGCAGAGCCTTCCCTCCTTTGCTGGCCCCTGCCCAAACCTCAGAGTGTCACACCGGTTCACTTAAACAAGCTCCCTTAACCAGATGAAACCCAGCACACTCAGTCTTCAGCAAACAGCAGAAACCATTGAACTGCAACTGATGCTTGCTGACAACTGTCACAGCCTCATCCCTCCCTTTTCCTGTCTTGAGCTCCATCTAGGAAAAACAATTAACAACAACAGCAACAAAAAGCCCAGGTGCTCTCTCCTTGGTGCTGGCAGAAAGTTCAATCCATGCAAGCCCCAGCCCTGGCTGGAAACCCTCACCCAGTCTCCCTTCCAACCACAGTAAAAGCCATGCCCTTCCCTGTCTCCTTGCTCCCTCAAGCAATCTTCAGACCTGCTTAGGAGCCTACTCCACATGTGAGTAACCAGCCTTTTATTACTCAGAGTGTGAGTAGCATCGTCAGTCTCAACATCCATCCCAGGACAGATGGGAGGATCTGTCTCATGTCTTGAGATGATCGCAACAAACCCATCTCCTAACAATCTCAACCAGTATCATACCTATGGATATGACAAGCTTTGGTGACCATCACTTACAGCCCATATACAAACATCCCCAGTTACCTCAAAATGTCTCTGATAACTGTACTGCTTTGGCTTTAAAAAAAAAAAAAAGTCAGAATCTAATCAATATTTGTGCTTGGTTTCTGTCTCTTTAACCTCATTTAACCTAGAAGAGCATCATCCAGTACAGCAGCCGTGACCTCACTGAGACCTTGAAATGTACCTTGTCCAAGTTGAGATGTGCAATAAGTACAAAATGCACACGGATTCCAATGCCTAGTATCACTGCCCTGCCAAAATCCAAAACAACATCGAGATGTATGTGGATCACACATAGAATTGATAATATGTTTGGATCTATTGACTATAATGGGCAGAATAATGCTCCCAAAGATGCTTGTGCCCTAATCCCCGGAACCTGTGAATATATTACCTTTCAAGGCAAAAGGAGCTTTGCACATAGGATTGAGGTTAGGATTTTGAGATGGGGGATTACTGTGAGTGAGATGGGAAATTTTTGTTAGTTACCCAGGTAAGTAAGATCTAATCATGGGAGCCCTTAAAAGTGAAGAAACTTTTTTAACTCTGTCAGAGACAAGGGACGAGAAAGTCCTCCACTTGCCATCCCTGGCTTCCCAGACGAAGAAAAGGAGCCAAGTTAAGGAGCTCATCAGCCTCTAGGAGCTGAAAAAACCCCAGTTAACAGCCAGCAAATAAACCAGATTTCAATTCTAGGTACTAGGATGAAATTAGATCCGTAGATCCAAGTCTCTCCCCATGAGTCAGCACCATTCAAGGACTGGGGTTAGAGAGAACAATGGCCACAGCACCAAACAAGCCCAGTCTGGGAACCGGTGCTGTGCACGGGCCTCCAGCAGACTGGGAACAGCCAGACCCCAGCCCCTTCTGGTGCATGGGCTGGCAGACAAGAAGTACCAACCCCACGCCCCAAGCAACCAGCTTATCCAGAGAAACACAGGCTATAATGATGGCTATTGAGGTGAAATGTAATTGGATGCCTGTGGTACTTTGGTGTTTCACTAACATTCCTGGTCTAGGGCCAGTGGTATCCTCTGATCATAGGTTCAGAGGATATTGCTAAGCAGTGTGTCATCTGGGGGGAATCTGCTCCTGATGGTTGCAGTCATTGCTGATTTCCTATTGTCTTGTTTTGAGGTCCTATGTCATTTCCATTGTTTTGTTGGGTTGGGTTTTATTCTCTTTTGTTTTGTTTGATTATGTTAAATCCCATGGCAGGAGAAGCTATTTCAAGGATAGCAAAATATATTATGGTAGCAATTTTGGATTTACTATTGGCTTGTTTTGAAGCCCTTTATCACATTCATTGCTTTGTTTTTATTGTTTCTGTTCTATTCTGTTTTGTTTGATTTATACTATGTCCAAAGTTACCTGCAGCTATTTTGAAGACATCAAGGGGCATTATGGTAACTACTGTTGATTTCATAGTGTTTTGAAGTCCTGTATCTCTTACACTGGTTTGTTTTGATTGCTTTTATTCTGCTATATACTCTTTAAAATAAAAAATAATTTAAAAATATTTAGATACTAAGTTCACCCATCAACCCAATGGATCCTCCTCTTCACTTCCAGAAAAAATGCACCTGGCTGACTCCTTGCCTTTAGTTTGATGAGACTGGAACCCAGCTTTCCACCTGCAGAACTGTGAGATAAAGTAGTATTGTTGTAAGAACTGAATTTGTTATAATAGCAGTTGAAAACTATTGCATTATGTTTATCATGTATTACTAATAACAAACTATTAAAATTACTTTTACTTCTTTCTTTGTACTTTTTCAGTGTGACTACTATAAGATTTAAAATTGTATGTGTGGCTCACATTTGTGGCTTTATTTCAATTGGACAGTGGTGACCACACACACACACACACACACACACACATGCTTCGCCCTCTTCTTTTACTCATGGCATTGCCTCTGAGGATAAAACATCAGTTGTCCTTCAGGATTTGTCCCTTGCTCAGATGGCATATCACGGTGTCATTTAACTTATTCTTCTATTCCTATAACCTAGAAATTCCTATAACCTGGTTATTTCCTATAACCTGGAAAATCATTGAAAGCAACTGCTATTGGTTAAGTATTAGTTAAAATCTTTTCCCATTTTTGTTGAGTTGTTGGTTTTCTTGAATGTTAAGAACAATTAAGCATGTTCTAACTACACACCTTTATCAGATATGTATTTGCAAGTAGAGTATGCTTTTTCCAGTTTGTGGCATGCATTTTTGTTTTAACAGTGTTTCTTTTGTGTTGTTGTTTTGTTTTGTTTTGTTTTGTTTTGTTTTGAGACACAATCTTACTATGTATTTTAGGCTGGCTTTGAACCTACTATGTAATGCAAGCTGGCCTCAAACTTACAACAATCTTCCTGCCTCACCCTCCCAAGTGCTGGGACTACAGGTGTGCACCGCCACACCCAGCTAACAGTGTCTTTCAAAAAGCAAAAATTATTGATTTTAATACAGTTCAATTTATCTTTCTTTTTCTTTTGCAGTTTCAGGCTTTGAACTTAGGGCCTCATCTATGCTATGCAAGCATTCTATCACTGAGCTACATCTCCAACCCTTTTTATTTTTTATTTTGAGATAAGGTCTTGCTGAATTACCCAGGCTGCCTTTGAACTTGCAATCCTCCTGCCTCAGCCTCTGAGAGCTGAGATTACAGCCTGTAATTACAAAATCAATGAACCCGGCTTCAAGTTTTTGAATAATTTTGCTGCTGTTTATTTGTTTTGCTGAGAAGTTTTTCCTGACAGAAAGTCACAAATAATTTCTCCTGTGTTTTACTTTTTAAAGTTTTATAGTTTTAATTTTAAATTTACATCCATGATTCAATTTGAGCTCATTTTTATGTGCTGCCAAGTAAGAACTGAAGCTCATTTTTCTGCATGGGGACATCTAGCTCTTCATACACTGTTGAAAAACTACCCTTTCTCTATTTAATTGCCCTTGTACCTTTACCAAAAATCAATTGATCATGTATGACTAGATCTATTTCTGGTCCCTGTCATGCTCCATTGATCTGATTTTCTGTCCTGATGCCAATCTCACGTTGTCTTAATTAGTGTCAGTGTATAAGCTCTGAAGTCAAGAAGTGTAAATCAAACTTTGTTCTTTTACAAGGTGATTTTAGTAATTCTAAGTCTATGTGTTAGAATCAGCTTGTAAAGTTCTACCAAAAAAATGTTTCTTATTAGAATTGATTGAATATCTTTGATTTGTAGAGAAAAGATATTGTATCCATATTGAGTCTCCTAGTCCATAAACACAGTTACCTCTTCTTTTACCTTAGTCTTTTTTCATTTCTATCAGTAATTTGGGGGGGGAGTAGGTTTAAGACAGAGTCTCACTATGTAGTCCAGGGTAGCCTTAAACTTACCACATAGTCTACACTGGCATCAAACTTGTGAAAGTCCTCATGCCTCAGCCTCCCAAGTGTCAGGATTATGGACATGCGCCACCATGCCTAGTTCTATCGGTAATTTTCAATGTACATAACTTTCACATTTTTGTCAGGTCCAGCCTTTAAATCTTTCGTATTTCTGACACTATTGTAAATGGATTAACTTTTGTTCATTTTAATTTTATTTTTCCATGCTAATATGTAGCAATAAAATTGATTTTTATAGATTGCTCTTGTATATTACAACCTTGCTAAACTCACTTCTTAATTCTAGTGGCTTTTTTGTAAGTTCCATAACATTTTCTAGTAAACAATCAGATGATTTGATAACTTTATCATCCATAAACAGTCTTACTTCTTCCTATTCGATCTGGATATCTTCTCTTTTCTCTTGACTTTTTGCATGGGACAGGACCTATGCCAAGGAGCAGTGCAAGAATACACCTGTGCCTTGTTTGAACCTCGGGGAGAAAGCACTCCTCAGCATGATGGTAGCTACAGATTTTTTAACAGATGCCGTTTATCAGATTGAGGAATTTCCTTTGTATTGCTAATTTTCTGACAATTATTGAAATAAAAAGCTTTGGGATTGCAAATTGAATGCTTATTCTGCATCTGACATGATCATATTTTTCTTTTTCAATCTATTATTTACATGGCAAAATACATTAATTAATATTCCAATGTTAAACCAACCCTATATATCTATGATCAGTTTTGCATGTATTTTTATCGGTGTTTAACATTTGTTGGTTTTTTGCAGTACTCAGAGGCAGGAACCCAGGATATTCTCACTGAGTTAGATCCTCAGCACTTTTTATTTTTTATTTTGAGTCAAAGTTTTGCTAAGTTACTAAATTGCCCAGGCTGGATTAGAATGTGCAATATTCCTGCCTCAGCCTCCCAGAGTGCTAGGATTACAGGCATGTGCCACCATGCCTAGTTTACAACTGTTTTTGAGGATATTGGTCTGTAGATATCTTTTCTTGTAATATCAATCTATTGTTCTGGCATCAGAATAATACTAGCTTCACAGAATAATACTAACCTTTTGGTGTGAGAACAATATTAGCTGAGAAATAGTTTCTCCTCTTCAAAGTCTGGGAAATATCATGCATTTTGTTTCAAAATACGTTATAAATCCCATTATCATTGTTATTCATTTCACACTAAGCAGTCAAATAAAAGTTTAAATAACATTTTTAGAAGTCTTTATATTTACCCATGTAATTATCATTTCCAGGTTCGTCTATGCCTTTGCATAGATCAGTATTTCTGCCTAGTACACCATTTTTCCTCTTCATGAAGCACTTTGCTGAATATTTCTTATGGTGTAGATTTGAGGTGATAAGTCTTTCAGCATTGATAAATTTGAGATTAAGTTGAGTTTTCATTCATTCGTTTGTTACTTTCCAAAGTTTTTTTTATACTGGTGGTGATGGTGTTGTGAACAAAATCCAGGACATTTCCGCTAATCTACATCACTACCCCATTTTTTATTTTGAGACAAGGTCTTGCTATGTTGCCCAGGCTGGGCTTGAAATTGTGATCCTCCCGCTTCAGCTTCCTAGAGTCCTGGGATTATGGGTGTGTGCCACCACATCAGACTCCAAAGATATTTTCACTAAGTAAAAAAAATCTAGGCTAACCAGCATGGTGGCACTCCCCTGTAATCCCAGCATTTGGAAAGCTGAGGCTGGAGGATTGCCATGAGCTCAAGGTCAGCCTGAGCTACATAGCAAATGCAAGGCCAGCCTGAACTATATTGCAAGACCCTAGCTCAAAAACCAAAATTTTATATATATATATATAAATATATATATACTGACAAATTTCTTTTCTTTCAGTACTTTAACAATGCTAATCCACTACCTTTTAGCTTGTGTAATTTCTGACAAGAAATCTCTTATCACATTCCTTAAATATTATGTGAGGGTTTTTTGGTTGATTGGTTGGTTGGTTTTTTGTGGTGGCTGTTTTTGTTTTTATTTTTTGTCTTTCCCTCTTGGCTACTTTTAAGATTTTTGTCTGTATCACTGGTTTTAAGAAATTGTATTATAGTGTGCTTAATGTGATTTTATTCATAGTACTTTTCCTGATATTTATTATGCTTTGTGAGTTTGTAGTTTTCACCATATTTGAAAATATTTTGGTTATCATTTTCTTCAAATATCTTTCCTGTTCCCTCTTTTCAATCATCTCTAAAGAGTCCAATGACATATATATTTGACTGACCAAAGTTGTCTCACGCTTCATGATCTGCTTATTTATAGACTTTTCTCCTTTCTGTTTCATTTTGGATAATTTTATTCTCATGTCTTCAGTTTTACCAGTGTTTTCTTCTGCAGTATTGAATCAGTCCTCTATCTATCCTTAGAATTTTTCACCTCAGACATTGTAGTTTTCATCTCGAGAAGTGCAGTTTAAATCTTCTTAATTACATCTCTGCTGTTCATGTTTGCTCTTTCCTCTAGCTTCTGGAACATACAGAATGTAATTATAATAATGGTTGCAGTGTCTTTGCCTGATAATTCTCTCACCTTTGTTTTTCTGGATTGGTTTTAGCTTATTTTCTCCTTTTTTATGGGTCACTTTTTCTGCCTGTTCGCATGTCTGGGAACTGATTGAGCTTTGTTAGGAAATATGGTTAGATTCCTTAGAAATGGTTTGATATTTAGAGATCTTGCTTACAAAGTTTGTGGGTAGGAACCATGGCCTTTCATTAGAACCTGGAAACTCTCTCCAGACAGTAAGCTGGGGCAAATATAAGGCTCACTTATGTGTCTCCTGCCTATCAAGGACATTGTTCTTCATTGTCTGATGTTCAGACATTTATGGCCATTCTCTCACACATTTTTCAATTGTTTAAGGTGGGAGTATAAGTTCAATTCATCTTAACCAGAATGTGTGTGTGTCCATGTGTGTGCATGCACGTGTGTATGTGATAATGTTACCATTGCTACATTAAACAAAACAAGAAAGAGTGGAAAAGATATCACCATTGCCTAGGGAGTACTGAAAATTATAGAATAGCTTACGTTCATTCAGCTACTAAATGCACATTGAACATCTGGTGTGATCTCTTAATTTCATGCCTGTGATGATTAATCTTGATTGTTAACTTGATTACTTTGAGAGATGCCTAAGAGATTAGCAGAGCCCAATTGTAGAGAGGCACGTTTGGGTTGGTCACTGGTCCTTCCTGTCTGGCTTGTACCTCTGCTTTTGTTCACCATAAAGTGAGTAGTTTTCCTCTGCCAGGTCCCTCTACACAATGTTTCTGCCCTGGAGCTAGTTGAACATGGACTGAAACTATAAGCCTAATAAAACTTTTCATATTGAAATCGTGTATGTCAGATATTTTGTCCCAGCAAAAGGTTGATTAATACAATACCCAATATCCTAGCTAACAGTGTTCTAACATTTATTTGTGGTACTAATATACCCAGCTCCAGACAATGTATCTTGATTGGTTTAAACCTACACTGGTCATCTTGTAGACACTAGGCGCACATAGCCATGGAGTATTTAATAGGTGGTTGGTCTGAATTGAGCTTTACTGTAAGTGCCAAATTAATAGCATAGCCAGGCACAGTGGTGTACACATGTAATCCCAGCTATTTGGGAGCCTCAGGTAGAAGGATTGCAAGTTTGAGGTCAGCCTGGGCATCTTTCCAAGACCCTTCCTCAAAATAAAATAGTACTAGGCATGTAGCTCAGTGGTAGAGCACTTGCCTAGCATGAGGCCCTAGTTTAATACCCAATACCACAATTTTGAAAAAAATTCACAGCATATTTTGAGGACGTAGTAGCAAAAATATAAAATATCTTAAGTGTATATCGATTTCATATCAAAATAATATTTTACATATATTGGATTAAATAAAATATAACATTAATACTAATTTTATCTTTTTATTTCTTTTTTTTTTCCAGTGCTGGGAATTGGGCCCAGAGACTCAAGTATGCTAGGCAAGCATTTTACCACTGAGCTACATCCCCAAATCTCTTTTTATGGTTTTAATGTGGTACCAGAAGATTTTAAATTACATATGGGCCTTGCATTATATTTCTACTGGACAGCACTAATTTGGATCCATCATGACAATACTGTTTAGTATCAGTCAGGTCTTCCAGAGAAATATAACCAATAGGAGAAATGTGTTCCTCCGCTCTATATAGACATATGGCAATATATTGGGAAAATCTCCAAATCTGTGAGTCAGCAAGCTGGAGACCCGGCAGAAGTCATGGTTTCGTTCTAGCCCAAGTCTGAAGGCCTGAGAACCAGCAAAGCTGATAACATACTGCCCAGCTAGAGGCTAACATGTCTGAGACTTAAGAAGAGCTAATATTTCACTTCAGGTACAAAGTCAGGAAAAGAGCCAATATGTCTGTTTGAAGAAAATCAGGCAGGAGGAATTCTCTCTCACTGAGGAGAGAATGAACCTTTTTATTCTATTTAGGCCTTTATGTGACAGGATGAGATCCTCCCACTTTATGAAGGGCAATCTACATTACTCAGTCTACCTATTTAAATACTAATCTCATCCAAAAACATCACACAGAAACATCCAGAATAATATTTGACCAAAGAGCTGGGTACCCCATGGCATAGTCAAGTTGACATATAAAATTAAGCACCACATGTTCCATTTTCCCAACCTCGCTTGAAACTAAAGCCACTGGCACAGTTCTGGGTGATGAGATGTAAGGGGAAATACTCTCAGGGACTCCTGAAAAAAACTTCACTCCCATAAAACAAGACATGCTTGATAGTATCCTTTTGCGTCTTCAGGTCTTACCCATGGATGTGGTTCCTGCATCTGGAGTAGGCAAGTTGTGTCCATGGGGTAGCAAGTGTGGGGAGAAACATCATCCAGCCAAGCATAACAGAGCAGAAATATACAAAGGCATTGCTGGGTCACTGACATAACACCATCCATTGCTTACCTTTCAATTTCTTCTTAGTTGACAAAAAGAAACTCTTGCTTGTTAAGTCCACTGTGTACCAGGTGTTTTGTTACTGGCAGCTGAACATATTCTTCATTGACATATACCAGTTAGAAGAGTAACAGATCATATTCAAGCATGAGGGGTCACACTGTGAATAATCTCCCCTTTGCAATAGTGTTAGCTTTCCATTGTCAGAGCAAATGCCTTATCTAAACTGATTTAAGGAAGGAAAGGTTTATTTTGGTTCGTGGTTTTGGAGGTTTCAAACCCTAGTTGCCTGGCCCCATCACTTTGGGCCTGTTGGCCTGTGGCAGCACAGTACATCCTGTCAGAAGAACCCAGTCATCTGACGGCAGCCAGGAAACAGAAACAGGAAGTCCAGGAGCCCAACACTGCCTCCAAGGGCACATGCCAGCAACCCAACTTCCTTTCACTAGGTGCCACCTCCTAAAAGTTCCCCTTCCTCCCAATGGCACCACAGGCTGCAGATTATAAGCTTTAGGGGTTCATTTCAGATGTAAGCAGTAACAGCAAGGAAGGAAGAGGGGGAAAGTTAATAGATAAACATGCAGAAGACAGCCAATGGCCTTTCCTAGAAAGGAAAGAGGGGAAAGTCAACACATAAATATTTTAAGATTATAGTAATTTAGCCGGGCGTGGTGGCGCACGCCTTTAATCCCAGCACTCGGGAGGCTGAGGTAGGTGGAGCATTGCTAGTTCGAGGCCGGCCTGGGCTACAATGCAAGCGCAAGGCCAGCCTGAGCTACATAGTGCGACCCTGCCTCAAAAAACTAGGGCTGGGAGTTCGTCTCAGTGGCTTAAGCGCCTGTCTGGCAGGCGTGAGGCTGTGAGTTTGATCCCTGGTGCCGCAAAAAAAAAAATAATAATATAGTAATTGATATGAATGAAATGAAAAAGTGATCAGCCGTAACCAGCTTCTTTTAAGAAATGATTAGCTGAAATCTAAAGAACTGTAAGAAAATGATGTTCCAACCTCAAGGATAGAAAGTGTAAGCAGATATGAGATATGAGTGTGGTAGGTCAGGGAATCAAAACGAGACAGTGTGGGAACAGAGAGCGCCAGGGGGAGGCACGGAGTGAGTCTGGAGACACACGCAGGGGGCTGTCACGCAGGACTGAGTCCAAAGAACGAGCGAGGGAAGCTCAAAAGCTTTTCAGTGCTAGCCAAGCAGTGTGGAGTGAGAAAGTCTGATTTCAGTGTGCTAGAAGAGGAAGCAAGAAGCACGCTGAAAGAAAGAAAACACGCAAGTTTTATTGTGTGTGATGGTATGGACAGCAGTTTTGAAGAAAATGAGGAACATTGCAGTAGCCATTGCTGATTTCCTATCGTCTTCTTTTGAAGTCCTGTATTGTTTGCATTGTTCTGTTCTGATTTGCTTTATTCTATTTTGTTTTGTTTTGTTTTGTTTTATTCTCTTTAAAACAAACAAAAAACACGCAAGGAAAAAACCACATGATCAAATAAAAGTCACATAGCAGAAATGGGCGATGGGTGAAAATTCTAGTCGGCAAGGTGAGTGTAGATGGAGAAGACAAACTCCCTCTGATCTGTCGTGATGAAGTTCGGCCCTCGCCCCCAGGTTACAGGGGCTGCGTTTTCTTGGCTTGACAAAGACGTGGTACCAGAGCCGGGCCCCAGCAATCACTCAGCCTGCCCCAGCTTCCCTCCCTGGCCCTCAGGAGCACCCAGATTTCCTAAGGTGAACTACCACGCACTCTCCATTCACCCACCGAACTCTCTTCTTGGAAAAACTGCCTTCAATTTTGCAGGATACAAATGATCACCTTGACTCCTCCTCCCACTTTTCCTGAGTCCCTTTTGAAAACTCAGGTGGACTGGGGGGAACGCCGCGAGGGGGCAGAAGAGAGTCAACGGTCCTGCCTTCGGCTCCCAAACTCCCAGACCTGCAGGAGGTGGAAACCGTGGCAGGGGAGGCGGGCGGAGGGCACCAGCCACGCCCCCGGTGCAGCAAAGGCATCTGGCACCCCGCTGCGAGGCGGGGGGACGCTGGACAGCGGCGCCCGGTCAGCCCCTGGCGAGAGGGGCCGGGCCCCGCTGGCAGCCAGCTGGGCGCGCGTGGGTCTCCCGCGAGGAACGGAGGCACCCGCGAGCCCGCGGAGTGCTGCCCGCTGCCGTTGCGGCTCCCCGTGGCTCGGAGCAGGGAATACTGTGCACCTGTGCTCCGTCTGACCCGGACCCGGGAGAGGCTTTGCCCGGCGCTGGGGCGGGCCGTGGGGCTCCTGCCTCGGGACGGTCTGGCCACTCCTCCTGCACCACATCGGCCTCCTCTCCTATTTCCTGCGCCACTACAGAGGGACTCAGTGGTCACGCACTTCGCTCTTGACTGCTTTGTGTTCCCCCTGATCTAATTGTGTAGTCATCCTGCGAATCTTCTTTTTTTTTTTCCTGGAAGACTCAGTTTTGGCCATAGTCGGCCTCTTTCCACTACTTGCAACCGGGAACTGACTAACGTGGAGTTTTTGAAGCGCTGGGGAGAGGACGTCATCTGGCTAGGAAGAGGTCCTGCCAGCCCCTGAGTACGGCACAGCTGCCTGGATGTGACCGGCATGCCAGATTCTGTGGGGCTTCCCTGGGCCCGGTGGCGGCAGTGGGAAACGCTGAATGGAGTTTTGTGGGTGACATCAAATTGACTTGGGGGCACAGTGTTGGAAAAGTGGGCAAAGAGAGGCCCAGGTGAGTCCTCCAGGAGAGGGAGGAGTCAGGATGGCATCAAATGTCTGCTTTTCACAAATGGGTTTTGTGTTAGATTGACTTCAAAAATGGCCCCAGACCTGGTCCTTTTGCAATGTGACTCCATAAGATCTCACATCAAAAAGCAGACCTTTCTTGCCCCTTCGGAGCAAGGCTTGGTTGTCAGATTGGTTTTGCCAAAAGAATGTGACAGAAGGGACAGTACGTAGTTGAATGGAGAATGCTTGGGGCTTGGCATGCTTTCACTTGCTTTCCTGAGCTCTGTGAACAACCGGCAGGCCAGCCACCCACCCCAGCCAGCCTCCCGGCAACCAGCAGCTCAGCATCTGATCATGAAAGCATAGACTTGTGAGAAACGATAAATGATTAATGCAAAAACCCACTAAATTTAGGTATGGTTTGTTATGCAGCAAAAACTAACAGATATGGATAGATATCAATAGATGTAGGTGTTGGTCTAGATATACAGCCACTATAGATATAGATCCTGACCAAGTTCCACCGCTCTCTAGACATTAAGAGTCTGTACCTGGATGACCTGCTAGTCATGGATCCTTGGGAGCAGAAAGCATCCCTTCTCTCCAAGTCACAGTTTACCAGGCAAGTGACATTTAGGGGTGGAGTGCTGAAGACTCACTCAGGACCCCTGTTTTGCCTCCTGTAAATAAAGATACTGAGAAGACATTAAGTAGGACAATATATTGGATAAAACGCCAATGGATGTTTCCAGGGCCAACCATCAACTGATAGATGATTGTCAAGGCCAAACCAAGAGTCCGGTTCTCTGCAAAGCATACCTATGAATCACTTGGGGGCACAAGAGGGAAGGAAGGGTGCAAGGAGGAGAAAGGAGAGGAAACCTTCCCCAAGTACTGGGAGAGTGACCCCATATCACTGCGACTTGGGAAGGGGCCACAGGTAAAAAGCACATGGCCCACCCTGCGTGAGCAGAAGCATGAAGACCTGGCCCCGCAGCTCAGCTACCAGGAACACTCCTCCTGCTTGTTGTGAAAGGAGCAATCTCCCTGGCCCTCAGCCACCCCATCTGCCCAGGTGTCCACACTGCTGAGACTGAGTCCCGTCCGAAGGCTCTCCAGAACTACAGACACATACCCTGGAACAGACCAATAAGCACACACTTGGAAAAGATGGGGTTGTGGGAGTCTCTACAACAGGATCTACGGGCTGACAAAGGGCATGCAGGCGGGGTGAGGAGAGAGAGTGAGGTCAGACCAAGCGAATCAGAGACAGTTATTCCATGCCTTGATGCTCTTGGAGTCTGTCCTGCATAGATGGAAATGGCCTCGGAGAGCAGGGATCTGGGGATCAGGCAGTATCTTCACAGGGCTGGAGGGAGATGCAGCCCAGACCCTCCCAGGATGACTTTGCTGATGAAGATACAGTAGAAGGAAGAGAAAAGGCAATGCCAGAGAGCTGGTGAGCCCCCATCACTAGGACCTTGCACTATGGTTGTGTAGCTATGGGCTGAGGCAGAGGGGATGCCACTTCCGCGAGCTGCGGAGCTGCACATAGACACCAGGGGGCAGCTGTGAGCTTACAGCCAGGCACCTGCACTGCTGTTCCCTGCGGGGACAGAAAGCCCGACTCAGACCTTGCTTTTAAAATCAGGCCAAGGGTTTCTCTCTTGATCCAATAAGGAAGGGGTCCTCAGGCTGAGAGGGGTATGATGCCCTGCCTACTCTTCCCGAGGAGGCAGGACCTTACGTTAACACAAAGGCGTACTAGTACCAAGAGTAGTAGCCAATGCTCTAATAACTTGACCTTCCCTTAACCCTGATCTTGGACTTCCCCCAACCCATGGCAGCCCTTTATTTGTTCAACCAATGTTTCTTGAACACCTTTTATACTTCAGGCGCTGTTATGGTTTACATTCCTATGGCCCCGCCAAGTCTGATGTAATCGTGGCATGGATGTGGTTGAGTCTAGCGTTAGTGATTGGTTTGTTGTCTAGCGCTGGGAT
The DNA here is from genome assembly GCA_004363535.1 of Dasyprocta punctata. NCBI lineage: Eukaryota > Metazoa > Chordata > Mammalia > Rodentia > Dasyproctidae > Dasyprocta > Dasyprocta punctata. The sequence continues at coordinate 21,335 of RJWM01029487.1, forward strand.
TGGCGACATTAAGTGCTGCACTCGCCCAGGGGTGCAGACGACATATAATGTAAGGGCGGGAGGAAGGGGTCTTCCCTCTCTTGCGGTTCCTGCCTTGCTGTTTTGCAGCCGCCATGAATGGCTGCCCCGCCACGCCACCCTGCCTTGGAGCCAGCTGAGTATGGACAGAAACCTCCAAGAACTGTAAGAAATATACTTTTCCTTCCCTAATTTTGGGCGTCAGGTATTCTGTCTCAGCAACTAGAGAAGTAACTAAGACAGGCATCCTATCAGACTCTTGGGATCCTTCAGTAAACAACTTTGGAAAAGACTCCTGCCCTCCTGGGGCTTCTCTTCTCTGAAAAGAAAGTTCTCCCGTCGCGTCTGCTTGGCTAGGCAGCTGCGAATTAATCTCTCGTGCATCTGACAAGTGAGCCCAGTGGTTGTGAGGTCCCTTGCAGCTCAAGCAGACAGAGAGCAGACCTACCAGAGACACACTCAAAACACCCCTGAGGAATCAGAATCAAAGCAAATGCTCAAGTAGCCAATAAGAAGGCAAGAAACAAAAATAAAAAGCAGAGAGAACAAATAGAAAATTCAAAATCTATAGTGAGACCCTGTCTCAAAAAATAGGGCCGGTCATTTAGCTCAGTGGTGTAAGTGCCTGCCTGGTAGGTGCAAGGTTGTGAGCTCGATCCCTGATACAAAAAAAAAAAAAAAAAAAAAAAAAAAAAAAAAAAAAAAAAAAAAAAAAAAAAAAAAAAAAAAAAAAAAAAAAAGAAAGAAAGAAAGAAAATTCAAAATCTAATGGCAAACCTAATCCTTAGCATATCAATAACTACATTAAACTATTTAAGTGAACAGATTAAAACACAAAGATTGGCAAAGGGGATTTTAAAACATGACCTAACTATATGTTATCTCACAAAACTCACTCCAGATATAACAACGTAGGTAAGTTGAAAGTAAAAGGATGAATAGGTTATGCACTACAAACATAAATCAAAAGAAAAAGGAAGTGGCTGTACTAAATCAAGTAAATAGATTGCATAACAAAGAAAATTACCAAGAATATAAATAATTTTAAAATGGTCAGTGCAGTAAGACATAGTAATCTCAAATGTATATGCACAAAACAACACAACTGCAAAATATATGAAGTAAAAATTAATTCAATCAAAAGAAAGAGACAAATACAATATATTTTGTAAAGTTTTAAAAAGAAAAAACAAAATTTCAAAACAATAGGAGACTAACAACTATTAATATATTAGTGTTATCTTTAAATTAATTACTCAAGTACAAGATATAGGCATTTAATTGTCTAAATTAATATTAGCACAAACCTTTCTTTTCAACGAATTAAGAGAAAGTAATAATATAACTATCTTACCTATCTTGTGTGTTTATATATATATATATTTTTTTTTTTTTGCTTTTCCCTTCTGTCTTTTCTCCTTTCCCCTATCCCAGTTTTTCTTTCCTGTTGAACAGTTTCTTCTCTTTTCACAAAATCTGTTGTACATTTCGAATCTTATTTACTCCTTCAGCTTCTCACACTAGGGAGACAATATGATGTTTACACATGTGAGTTTGATTTATTTCACTTATGAGTTTGGTCTCAAGTTGCATCCATTTACCTATAAGAGTCTCAAGTTTATCCTTCTTTAAGGTTGAGTAGTACTCCACTGTACAAAAAGATCACATGTTTTTTATCCATTCAGTTGGTGGACATTTGGGTGGTTTCCAAGATTTGGCTATTATAAATTGTGATGCTGTAAACATGGGTGCACGTGTATCACTATGATATATTTTGAATTTTTCTGGAAAGTTACCCACCTGGGGAATAACTGGGTCAAGTGGGGCCTTTAATCCAAGTTTTTTGAGAACTCTCCATACTGATTTCCACTGTGGTTTCACCAGCCTACACTCCCAACAATAGTGCAAAAGGATTCTTTTTCCCCACAGCCCCACCAGTATTTGTTATTGGTTGATTTCTTGATAATAGTCTTTCTTTCTCAGGTGAGATGGACTCTCAGTGTTGTTCTAATTTTCATCTCTCGAATGACCAGTGATGTTGAACATTTTTTCATATATTTATTTGCCACTTGTGTTTCTTCATCTGAGAAGTGTGTATTCGTCTCAGATGCCCATTTTTGGACTGGATCTTTAAATTTGGGGAGTCTGATTTTTTTTTTTTTTTTTAGTTCTTTACATGTTCTTGATAGTAATCGTTTGTCTGAGAAACAACTGGCAAGCATTCTTTCCCACCTTGTAGGTTGTCTCTTCACTCTGTTGGTGGTTTCTCTTGCTGTGCAAAAGCTTTTTAATAAGATGAGACCCAGTTGTTGATTCTTTGTGATAATTCCTATGCAATTGGGGTTTTATTCATAAAGTCTTTACCTATACCAATGTATTAAAGAGTTCTACCCATTCTGTCTTCCAGCGGATTTAATGTTTCTGTTTTAATATGTAGATCTTTGACCCATTTCAAATTTAGTTTAGTGCATGGTGAAATATATGGGTCCTAATTTAATCTTTGGCATGCACAGAGCAAGTTTTTCCAGTACCATTTATTGAAGAGGATATCTTTCTTCCAGTGAATGTGTTTGGCACCTTTGTCAAAGATAAAGTGGGTTAGAGTGTCTGGAGTTGTTTCTGCAACTTCTAATCTGTTCCATTGATCCTCGGGTTTGTTTTTTGCCAGTATCATGCTGTTTTTATCACAATTGCTTTATAGTACAATTTCAAGTCAGGAATTGTGATGCCCCCTGCCTTGCCTTTGTTGCCCAGAATTGCCTTTGCTATTCTAGGTCTCTTCTGGTTCCAGATGAACTTTAGGATTGTTTTCTCATATTCTGTGATATATGCTATTGGAATTTTGATCAGAATTGCATTAAATCTGAATAACAGTTTTGGAAGTATGTCCATTTTCACTATATTGGTTCTTCTTATCCAAGAGCAAGGGGGTATCTTTCCATTTTCTGATATCCTCTTCAATCTCCTTTTTCAGAGTACTTTAGTGAAAACTGTTGAGGTCGTCCACATTCTTCGTTACACTGATTCCTAGGTATTTCTTTTTCTTTTTTTTTCTTTTTTTTGGGGGGTGCTGTCATGAAAAATATTGTTTCCCT
>RJWM01029488.1:0-24373 GCA_004363535.1 Dasyprocta punctata
TACAAGGGAGGAAATTATAAGGATCAGAGCAAAAATTAACACACTGGAGACTAAAAAAACAATACAAAGAATCAATGAATCGAAGAGTTGGTTCTTTGAAAGATTAAATAAAATTGATAAACCCTTAGTCAGCCTTATCAAAAAAAGGAAAGAAAGGACTCAAATCCATGCAATTAGGAATGAAAAGGGTGAAATCACAACAGACCCAGTCGAAATCCAAAAAATTATCTATCCTACTTTGAAAACTTGTATTATAATAAGATGGAAAATATAGAAGAAATGGACAGATTCTTAGATACATATGAATTACCAAAGCTGAATCAAAATGATATAAAAATCCTAAACAACCCAATATCAATAAATGAAATTAAAGATGTAATTTAAAAATTATCAACAAAGAAGAGCCCTGGCCCTGATGGATTCACTGCTGAATTCTACAAGAAAGTTAGTGACGATTGAGCACCACTACTTCTCAAACTCTTTAATGAAATTGAAAGGGAAGCACTACTCCCAAATTCATTTTTGGAAGCAAGCATTACTCTAATTCCAAAACCAGAGAAGGATCCAACTAAGAAAGAGAATTGCAGGCCAATCTTCCTAATGAACATTGATGCAAAAATTCTTAATAAGATATTGGCAAATAGACTCCAGCAAATCATCAAAACGATTGCATACCATGATCAAGTGGGATTCATCTCAGGGATGCAGGGATGGTTCAACATACGTAAATCCATAAATGTAATACATCATATTAACAGAGCCAAGGATAAAAGTCATATGGTTATTTCAATAGATGCAGAAAAATCTTTTGATAAAGTTCAGCATCCATTCATGATAAAAACTCTACAGAAAATTGGAATAGATGGTCTTTATCTCAATCTGATAAAAGCTATCTATGACAAACCGATAGCTAACATCATACTAAATAGACAAAAACTGAAAGCTTTCACTAAAATCAGGAACAAGACAAGGATGTCCACTCTCTCCACTCTTATTGAACATAGTTCTGAAAACTTTAGCTAGAGCAATTAGACAAGAGAAAGAAATAAAAGGAATAAAGATAGGAAAGGAAGAAGTTAAGCTAGCATTATTTGCAGATGACATAATACTCTACCTAGAAGATCCCAAAAACTCCACCAAGAGACTTCAAGATTTAATAAGCAGATTTAGCAATGTAGCTGGTTACAAAGTCAATACTCAAAAATCAATAGCATTTTTGTACACAAATAACAATCTCACTGAGAGAGAAATTAGGCAAATAATACCTTTTACAACAGCATCCAAAAAATGAAATATTTAGGAATCAGTCTAATGAAAGATGTAAAAGACCTCTATACTGAAAACTATGGTACTCTGGAAAAGGAGATTGAAGAGGATATTAGAAGATGGAGAGATATACCATGCTCTTGGGTAGGAAGAATCAATATAGTCAAAATGGCCATACTTCCAAAACTGTTATATAGATTCAATGCAATCCCAATCAAAATACCAATAACATATCTTACAGAATTAGAGAGAACAATCCTAAAATTCATTTGGAACAAGAGGAGACCTAGAATAGCAAGGTCAATCCTGGGCAACAAAGACAAGACAGGGGGTGTATCAGTTAGGGTTTACTAGAGAAACAGATATAACACAAAACACACAACTGTATAAGGAATAACAAGATTGGCTTATGATGGTCAGTCACAAAGTTGAATAAAGGAGCGTGCAGAGGGTGTCTGCAAGCTGGAGGGGGAAGGGTCCAGCCCAAGGACTGGAGCTTACTGCAGTGTCCTACGCAAGTCCATATCAGGAGGCTGATGGGTCTATGATGGAACACTGAAGAATCTACGACGGAAGGCTGAAGAGTCTGAGATGAAGGCTGAGGAGTCTACAACGAAGCTGAACAGTCTATGCCAGAAGCCAGGCGACGACATCCAAGCTGAAGGCGAAGACTGGAGCTCCTCTGAAGAAGCAGCAATCAGTCCCTTCTCATTCACCTTTTATAGTACGCAGGCTGCTCCCCTGGGGTGGGGGTAGCACTCACACTATCTGCCTTCCCTCCTCTTGCACAGACTGAGGATGTTTACAAAGTAAGAACCCTGGCTCCCTGCTGAGTCTCTCAGTTAAACTTTCAACCTTCTCAAATTGACACAATGAACAGGTAACTGCTTGTGCTCTACACTCCAGGATGTAGAGCTGCTGAGTTACTTAATTAAGCTTCTAGACTTCTCAAGTTAACACAATGTATAAACCGAAACAGGGGGCATCACAATTCCTCACCTGAAATTATACTATAAAGCTACTGTAATAAAAACAGTGTGATATTGGCAAAAAAACAGACCCGAGGATCTATGGAATAGATTAGAAGATCCAGAAATAACTCCAGACACACTAAGTTATCTTATCTTCGACAAAGGTGCCAAACACATTCACTGGAAGAAAGATAGCCTCTTTAATAAATGGTGTGGGAAGAACTGGCTTTCCACATGCCGAAGATTAAAACTGGATCCATACCTTTCACTGTGTACTAAGCTAAAATCTGAATGGATTAAAGATCTCAATATTAAAACGGAAACATTAAATCTGCTGGAAGATAGAGTAGGTAAAACTCTTGAAGGCATTGACACAGGCAAAGACTTTATGAATAAAAGCCAGATTGCACAGGAATTAATGCAAAGAATCAACAAATGGGATCTCATCCTATTGAAAAGCTTTTGTACAGCAAGAGAAACCATCAACAGTGTGAAAAGACTACCCACAATGTGGGAGAAATTGTTTGCTGGTTGTCTCTCAGATAAAGGATTAATATCGAAAACCTATAAAGAACTTAAAAAAATCAGTCCTCCAAGATTTAAAGACCCAGTCCAAAAATGGGCATCTGAGATGAACACACACTTCTCAGATGAAGAAGTACTAACAGCAAATAAATACATGAAAAAGTGTTCAACAGCACTGGCCATTCAAGAGATGCAAATGAAAGTAACACTGAGATTCCACCTCACCCCAGAAAGAATGGCTAGTATTATGAAGTCAACCAGTAACAAATGCTGGAGGGGCTGTGGGGAAAAAGGAACCCTTCTCCACTGTTGGTGGGAATGCAGGCTGGTGCAACCACTGTGGAAGTCAGTGTGGAGATTCCTCAAAAAGCTAGGATTGGAGGTCCCATTTGACCCAGCTATTCCCCTTCTGGATATCTTCCCAAAAGAACTAAAAACATCTCACCACAGTGATATATGTGAATCTATACTTATAGCTGCCCAGTTCATAATAGCTAGATCTTGGAAATAACCTAAATGCCCCTCGACTGAGGAATGGATAAAAAAGATGTGGTTTTTCTACATAATGGAATACTACTCAGCTATAAAGAATAATAAGCTAGACATTTTCACCCTTAAATGGATGAGTACTAAAAATATACTTCACAGTGAACTAAATAAGTCACACATATGTGACTATTGCATTGTTGCACTGGTGTGATGAAGTGAAACAAAATCTATGTATATAAAAAATTAGTTGGGACAGTCAGAGAAAAAGAATTTTGAGTGAAAAGTAGTTTTCTCAGGGTCATCTTCAGATTTTATTTTTAATGTGAAATGTTTATTTGAAAATAATAGAGTATAACAAAAAAGATAGTCATATAGCAGGTTTCTCTTGATACAGTGAGGCAAAAGTTTTGTGTTACTAATTTGTTGGATAATATTTCATGTCTACATTTTTATCTTAAATAATTTCTGGGACTATAGTAATATACAATGTGCTGATAATTGTTACTGTTTTATTGGCTGGTTGTGAAATTGTTTTGTTTTGATTTCTTATTTTCCTTTTGTTTGAAAGTAAAAAAATAAAAAAATAGAATCAATCAATATTTCCATGATTAACTAAGGATTAGATTGAGCTTACCTTTAACTGTGTCTGCCTCCTATGCCAACTTTATTCACAATTATATTAAAGAATAGCATCAATACTATTTTCATATCCAAGTAGACTTTTGAAAGCTCTGAAAATAAGAAAAGTAACCAAGGTCTTATATAAAGGTAGAAATTCTTTATCACAACAACTTCACTTTAAAGGGTATTAATTATGCACTAAAGATACAACTGAATGTATTCAGAGATGTATGCACAAAAGTATTAGCTGCAAGGTAACTTGAATATGAAATATGCTAAATATTCAACAATACAGTATTGGTTAAGTCATGGTATAACATAAAAATCAAATCTCCCTGGGCTTTTATAAATTACACTGTTGGGAAGCATTCACGTAAGCCATCAAGAAATATTTATTTGGCATCTATAATGCACCAATATGATCGAGAGAAGAGAAAGCAATATATAAAACTGTGGCGATAATATGCTTGAATGTTTCTTAGAATCCATAAATATCTATTACAATGAAAGACACCAAAATACGAGTCAATGTTACATTGGTGCTTTCAATATTTTTGTTTATAATAAGCACATGCAAACTATATAATCAGCAAAGTGTAGTATGATATTTTTAATGCAAAGCCAGTGTTTCTACCCATTCACAATGGATCTGACTTTGAAATGACAATATCCTAATAGTGGCAATAATTAATAAGAGACTGAGTTTAGAAGTTCCCATTAACACAAAACAACTGACAACTAATATTCTAACTACTGGTTGGCAGCAAATGACTTCTGCCGTGACTGTCACATAGTACCAGGCCTTTCCACAAAACCTAATCTGGAAGACAAGCCAAGCTCCAGACAAGAGCAAGCACAGAAACAGGAGCGAATCCTCTCCCTGGACACCGGGGACCGTGCCACGCGATGCTGCTAACATCCCAGCAGGCCCTGCCACAGATGACTGCCCAGCAGCTTCTGAAGAAGTCTTCAGTGTGCAGAGCACCTAGTGAGGGCTTCCTAACCCCAGGGAATTTTGATCCCCCTGCGATATGGATTGTATCTCAGTTACCCAGGGAAAGGTCGGAGAGCCCACAGGCCCTAAATAGATCCTCTAAGGAAATGTGGGCATCATTTCTCCTAGGGGAGAGGAAAGAGAGGAAGTATAACAGCTCTAGGCAGCGCCCGAGCTCTGACGGCACGAAGGCAACGAGCAGCACCAGGTCTGCGGGTCCAGCCTGCCTTAGGCTTTACTTCTAAAAGATTTTTATTGCTGTTAGCCCACATCTGCATGCATAATGACTACATTCATGGTGGGGAGTTGGAACGTGGACACAAGACATCGCAAGCCTTTTCACATTTCCTCCTGCTCCATCTCTTGTTTCCCCTGCTATTTACAAAGCTTCAATCTCCCTGTTTTCTATTATCTAGCTTTCACTTTGCTGTTTAACTTAATCCTAGTCACTGCTCTACACTGCACTTCAAACTCTCCACCAGCTGAGAGGGCACTGTCTTTCAAAACGCCTCCAAATGGCACCAAGGTGTATTAAGGGTAAGGTGCAGTGGTTACACACCCGGTTTCTGCAGTTGAAGAGTCTGGAACTAGAACTGAGCTCTTCATGACCTTGGGTGGGTTGTCGGCTTCAGGAGAACGTGCTTGGGTCTCACGGGGGTTTTGTCTGGATTAGAGGTGCACAGCTCTCGGCTGGGCTGGGGATGGCTTGCAGGGGGCTCGGGAAGAGCAGATCTCCTTCACAACAGGTGCTGGGCCCCAGCCTCCAGGCCAAGCTCTGCTAACAGCTGGACACCTCTGCGGCTCTGCCTTTGCCTCCCTGGTGTAGCGCTCTGTGCTGCTTTTCTCTGCTGCGGACTGGAGCTTCCCATCACCAGTGACCTTAGAGCTTTTGGTCTTTTTGTTTCCCGAGTCACTGATGCTGAGCAGGACAGCCTATAACCTGAGGACAGTATCAGCATCATGCTTGGCCCCAGGAAAGCCCAGCATTTACTAGAGTCTCTGGCTCCTCCCCCTCCCCTGGCTTCCCTAAGCCTCTTCAGGGCCACAGGCTCTGGGCTGAGCCCGTTCTCTTTGGAAACCTCATGGGGTCCCAGCGCTCGCTCTTTCTCTCCATGCATGACTCTCTCACCCTGTTGTCTCCAGAACCCTCCTCGTGGGACTTCCCTGGAGGTGGCACTTCTGCCCGCATCTTCTAATTGTGTGTGTGCTTTATAAAAATTTTTGTTAGTGCATATTTGCAGTAGCTAATGTTTATATCCACCTTAGGGGTAGGTATACATACACAACGCATCTTAATTCTCCTTATTCCCCTTTCCCTCCTCTCCCTGCTCCCTCCCATCACTTGGTCTCCTTTCCATTCACAAAAAATCTACTTCTCTGTTTCTTATTGTATTTTTAGAAATTATTTGTACTCTGGGTTTCTCTTATAAGAGAAGTTATGTAATAGATATTGAAGCTTCTATGTCTTGTTTATGTCACTTAACATTATGGCCTTGTGGTACCTCCCTTTACCAACAAATTACTGTTTATTCTTTTTTGTGGCAGAGTAATAATTGAGTGTGTATAAATACCACATTGTTTTTATCTATCATTTGCTGATGGACATCCGTGCCAATTCCAAGATTCAGCTATTCTGAGATGTTCTGCTATAAACATGGGTGTGCATGGGTCACTGTGATACGATGTAACTTTCAGGAAGACACTTAGAAGGGCAATCACTGGGTTGAATGGAATTTCTAGTTTTAGTTTTCTGAGTCTTTCCCAGCAGACTCAACTCCTTATAGGCAGGCAGGGTATGCTACATCTCTATAACCCCTAGAATCCCATCTAGGAGCCAGCTTGTAGCCACTCAGACATGGCTGACTGAATAAACAGACAAAGGACACAGCTGCTGAACTTCAGTTAAATACCACGAACCCTTCCTTGCATTATTTCTATCCAGATATCCTAATGGCCCTGTTATGGTTTATGTTCCTATGGCCCCCTCCTCAAGCCTCATGTAATCGTGGATGCAGCTGAGTCTGGTGTTTGTGATTGGTTTGTTTGTCTGGTGCTGGTTTGTTAATGGTGTGAATGTTGCACCTGCCCAGGGTTGGAGCCAGCATACTGTGTAAGGGCGGGAAGAAGGCATCTCTCTCTCTCTCTTGCTGGTTCACACCTTGCTATTTGCTGTGGCCATGAATGGCTGCCCTGCCACGCCATGCTGCCTCGCAGCCAGCTGAGTAAGGACTGAAACCTCCAATACTGTAAGAAATAAACCTTTCCTTTCCTAATTTTGGGCATCAGGTATTCTCTCTCAGCAATGAGAAAAAAGTAACTAAAACAGAATTTGGTACCAGGAGTGGGGTCATTGCTGTAACTAAACCTGACCATGTGGTTCAGGAACCTTTGGGAATGGCTTGTGGAAAGAATTTGGAAAGGTTTGGAGATGCTGCCTGAATGCATAGAGCTGGAACAACTTAGGCTGTTCTGTGTGGGAGATTCTGGTCAGAGATCATAAGACCAGAAGGCTGATAGAAAGCCTGCCAGTAAAGACCAGGATCAGGAGGTTTCTGCTGGGAAGAAGGACTGCATTGGTTGTTGGACTCCACACCATGTGTGTTATGGCTTGGAGGAAAGTTTGTCTGCATTTTGCTTGTGTCCAGAGACTTTGCCCGAGACTGAGATTAAGGACAACAGACTGATTGATCTGGCAAATGAGATTTCGAGGCAGTTTAATGTTGAGGCTGTGGCATGGCTATTGTTGGGGGCTTTTAGCCAGATCTATGTTGCAAATCAAGAGCAAAGAGCCCGGAAGGAGAATTTAAAAATTGTGAGTTTGACCAGAAAGCTGTATACTGTAAAGACAGAGCTGAGACCTTGATTGCTGAGAAGAAACAGAGAAATAAAAAAGTTGCCTTGGGGGCATTCCAGGAAGCAGCAGGTCTCTACCTTTTGCAGCCTCAAAACTGCCAAAGTGAAAGACTTTGCTCGGAGGAGAAAGCTGTGGAGCACCACATTCCAGAGTGGTGACCAAGGCCACAGGAGGTTCCAAAATGGCAGCCGCTGCACCAGATTCCAGAGTGGTGGTGGCATACAAATCTGTTCCTCACAATCAGGTTCAGAGAGATCAGAGACCCAGGCACTCAAACCCTACAGCCAAGAGAGAGGAAGCCTGGCTACTGCTCCAGCTGGCAGTGGACCTTGGTGGCATCATGTGGCACTGATTTTAAGTGCAAGGAAAGTGCATGAGTTCTGAAGTTAAGGCAGATTCCACTCCAATTTCAAAAGGCCTGGGAGGCCAAGCAGTGCACCCCTGAGAGGGCAATATGTAAAGATGCAAGGGTGAGGCCAAGGGTGCAGTCGAAAACCCAGTAGTTTGAAAAAAAACAAGAACATGGCTCATCCAAGAAAAGATGCAAGAGTTGAGCAGAATGGGCCTAAGAGAGAAGTTATAGGAGTTAAAATCCTGGAAGTGCTGTGGGGGTGGAGTCCCTCAAGCCTTTTGGAGCTTGCAAACAGATCACTTCAGATGCTGAGTGTAGAACTCCAGGACTTAAGGTTTGCCCTGCTGGATTTTGGACTTGCTTGGGTTCCAACGCTTTATATTTCCCTGTTTGTAACCATTGGAATGGTAATGTTTGTCTTGTGCCTTTACATGTTGGAAGTGTTTAACTTTGTTTTCATTTGTACAGGGGCATGCAGCTAAAAGTTTGCCTTCCATCTTGGAGGAAACTTGGGACCTGAACTTTTCAGCAATGCTGAAACTGTTAGGACTTCGGCAACTCTTGGAGATGGACCAAATGTCTTTTGTATAAAAGGATGTACATGAGTCTTTGGGGGGGCAGAGGTGGAATGCTACAGTTTGAGTTCCTATGGCCTCCTAATCAAGCCTCATGTAATCATGGATGCAGCTGAGTCTGGCATTTATGATTGGTTTGCTGTCTGGTGTTGGGATTATCAGCGTGAATGCTGCCCCCACCCAGGGGTGGAGCCGGCAATCAATGTAAGGATGGGAAGAAGACATCTCTCTCTCTCTCTCTGTCTTGCCAGTTCATGCTTTGCTGTTTGCAGTGGCCATGAATAGCTGCCCTACCATCCCACCCTGCCTTGGAGCCAGCTAGGTGTGGACTGAAATCTCCAATATTGAAGAAATAAACCTTTCCCACCCTATTTTGGGCATCAGGTATTTTGTCCCAGCAATGAGAGAAAAGTAACCAAGACAGACCCCATGTATGAATTCACAGTCATCACTCTGCCCTGACAGGGGACTTGTTCTTGGGGCTCCTGTAGACATAAAAATCTGTGGATGCTCAAGTCCCTTACATAAAATAACACATACCTGCATGCAACCCACACCCAGCCCCCCATGTATAATTCACATCCTCGGGTTCATCACGTGTAACACCCAATATATACAAGCAGCACGTGTGGTCGTGGGATGCTGTGGAAATAGTGTTACACTGTATCGTTTGAGGGCTAACAAGAAAAAAAGAAGCTGACACATGTTCAGTGCACAATTTTGCTTCAAACCTTTTTAGTCTGGAATTAGTTGAGCTCACAGCTGTAGAACCTGGGGATACAAGGGGCTGAATGTATATGCACACATTATATGTATCTTAAAATTTGTCTGCTGGGCTGAGGATATAGCTCAGTGGCACAGAGCCTGCCTGGCAAACACCAGGTCCTGAGTTCGATTCCCAGTACAAATGGCAACAACAACAATCTGGCCTCTGCTGCATACGATGTTCTGTGATCTTCGGCCTTCACTTGCATATAAAGAGAAAAACGCTTCCTCTTAAAATCAAATATACCACAACTGTGAGTCAAAATAAACCTTTCTCCTTGTCAGTTGATTATCCCAGGTATTTTATTACAGTAACAGAAAGTCAAGCAACAGGACTCCATGTGGATATCCTGACTTAATTCTCACAGCAGTAGGAAGGCTGTCTGTTTTGACACAGGGTGAACCACGCAGGGCTTTCCAGACCCGGAACAGAGCTGGGGATTCATCCTGAGTGTCTTGAGGAGCATGGATGTACACTGAAGAGGATTTGGGTGAGATTAACTTTGATATTTCAAAGCCTCATCCATCTGCCCCAAGACAGTGGTTCAGAGGATGCGAGAAGAAGGAGCGCTGCAGTGTGGACAGAGACGATTCCACACTGGAGCTCTGGAAACTGAGGTTAGGAGAGGAGGAGTCATTTGCTCGAGGCCACCTCAGCACAGAGTTTCAGACTCAGCACCAAGGCCTCCGACTTCAGCTCTGTGTTCCTTACACTTGCACACTGAAACAAGGGTAAAGAAGAGAAATTGGAATGCATGAGAAAAAAAACACCTCCTAATTCCAACCCCACGAACACGTCCGCGCCTGTTCCTCCCCGATGCTCTTCTGGAAGCAGCTACAGTGGATCCATCAGCATGGGATGTGAAAGAGTCATCCCTATGGCGAGGCAGGCCCTGGCTGGGGAATGGGGCGCTGGAGCAGGAGATGAGGTATAGAGGGGCGCTCTCTGGCCTGGGAGTTGGGGACACAGTGCGGGATGGAGGGATGGAAGGGTGGCCTTTGGTCCTGCTGCCACGGGGGACACGGGGTTGGCCGTTGTGGATTGAGATGCTGTGTGTCAAAGCAGACCGATGACCAGTGGGCCTGTCCCACCTTAGGTGTCCCCGGGACACCAGGAAGGCCAGGAAAATTTTTCCACAAAGGAGCTGAAAATGTTTCTGATGAACCCCGAACTATGAGGACCTCGTGATGAGGACCAGACTCTGCCCACCTGAGCTGGTGCTGTGGGGTAGACAGTTTGCTCCTTTGGGAGGAAACCAAGGGAGAAAGTCATTTCCTTTCCACAGCCCAAATGCACACACAGAGCATTCCCGGGGCTGAGAAATGTTGGAATTCGGCGAGGGCATTTTGACAGCGCTGAAATTTATGTCTGGCTGGGAGGAGATAGTAAGTACCCCACATTTTAAACAGTTTTGGTCAGAAGAGAAAAATGTAGCAATGGTCTGCAGCTAATGAGGCCCTGATGTTCCTGTTACGGCGCTCGAGGACGCAATTAGGGTTGGCTTCGTGTAAACTGCCGGTGCGCTTGGACTTTTAACAGCCCAGGCATGTCAGGAAGGAAAATAAATAGTCTCCTGTTTGTGCTCTGTACGGGGAAGTCGTGGAGATCAAGGGTGTGGCCTGGGGAAGGTGCGACTTCGTTCAGGTGAATGGGATGGGTCGCACAAGACCGTGGGAGGAAGAGAGACAGTGATGCTGCCCACGGCTCTGTGAGTGCCAGGGTGAGGCGGGGCCTGACCCGGACTGCGAGGGGCCCAGACTTTGAGAATCTGGGAGCACAGAAGAGAGGAGGACACCGAGACACGGCACAGAGGAAGTGAGAGTGGACAGAAAGGGGACAGGGCTAACGACAGCCCCCTACCAGAGCACAGCCCCAGGTCTCCCAGCCGTCTCTACACACAGATTTGGCCTTGGTTTGGTCACTGTCTCTGTATTTGTGGTCACCTCCCCTTCTCTGCCTCCACTGAAATCCATATTCTTCACCACCACTCAAGTTTCTTAAAATGCAGATCTGAGCCTGCCTCATACCCTCGCCCCCCAAAACCCTGCCATACCTCTCCCCTGTCTTTGTGACAAATTCTCCAGTGTGGGCTGAAAGACCCGCCCTACCCTGTTTCTGCTGACTTCTGTAGTGCTGTGATCCTGCCCCACTCATCCCAAACTCGCCCTGGTCCTCCTGAACTATTCGCTGCTTTCTTAAAAACAAGATCAGAAACAAAGTGCAGGACGCTGGGTGAGATGTAAATTTCAGATAATGAATAATTTTTTATGTAAGTGCATCCCATGGAATATTTGGGACATAATCATTTTAAGACACTACTCATTGTGTACCTGAAATTCAAAGTAGACTGAAAGGTCTATATGTTTACCGACTAAGTCTGGCATAAACGTGCAGCCCTGCTCCTGCTGGAGCCCGCTCCGTCCCCTCTGCTCTGGGACTTGTCCTGATAAATGAAGGCTTTTCGTGTCATTGCTTGGTGAGCTCACTGAGTCGGTGACTTCGGGCTTCCAGTTCTCCTCCCACAGAGCCAATTTCTTGCTGCCCCGTGGCTGTCAAGTCAGCGGCTCTGTTTCCAAGCCCCTGGCACCCAGGTGAGTCGTGTACTGGGGTAACCAGGTGTGACCTGCAGTCAGTCAGCGAGCATCGGGCCAGCCCTGAGCCACGGTGGGTGAGAAGCTGTGCGCTTTCTCCACTGCCTCTGCATGAGGCCACAGGAAATGCTGGAACCACATGATAAATGGCATCCGGGTCCCTGAGTCACGGTGACGAAGGCAGACATAGTGGCAGTCACGTGAATGAGAAGAAACTTGGGTCAGGTCGCTGAAATGTGGAATTCATTCATTGCAGCAGCTGCCGACGCCTGAGCTGCCACACAACGTTTGGGTCCAAGCTTCAAGACCTCTCCTCGCAGAAGGCCCCCAAGCTAGGCCAGTGTCCCCTCTAATTGCTACCAAACACCCCCCTTCTAACTCCTTCCGTTGCATCTCCTATGCTGTGTTGTGTCGTCTACGTCTCTGGCCCACTGGACAAAATGTTTCTGGAAAATCAGGACTAAGATCATCTTGGCCACATGAATATCTGCAAAGCATAGGAATGAGTGAATGAATGAATGAATGGATGGATGGATGGATGGATGGATGAAGAGTCTCTATAATTCGTTGGGTCTGTTTCCTTATTTTTAAAACTGAGGGGGTGGACAAGACGGTTTCTAAGACTTTTCCCAAATCTGTTCTCCAAGTGTAGATACTAAATGAAGTAGAAACAGTGACTGATCAGGGATAGAAATAAAACCAATCCAGAATTCATACGTACATACATAACTGTGTGTGTGTGTGTGTGTGTGTGTGTGTGTGTGTGCGTGTGTGTACACACACAATCTTTGAGCATCTGTGCTGGAAACAGAAGTCTGTTTTGTCTTCTGGGATTCTGTGCTGAAAGGATAGGAGGATAAGTATGTATGTGGGCCTCTTAGTGGCAATCTACACGTTAATAGAAAGACAGTGTCTGTGAAATAAAGCTAATGTCCAAAAGAAATCAGAGCCAGGAGCTGAACAGGAAAGGATTCCGACACTGTTTCCAAGTTCCTAGATGAGGCTGTGCCTGCCGCCAGCTACCTTTGAACTTCCTCGTTATGGGAGTCTGTAAACTCTGACCGGGGCTTGATCCAATCTTTGGTTCTGCCTCTTACATCCAAGAAAAGTTCCGACTAATGTAAAATAACACTCGTCTTTGTGGGTTAGAGGTAAAATGTACTCTGGACTGCAAACTGCCTTTCACGTGGAGGTGTAAAGCAAACCACTGAACTGACGGTGATGGGGTAACAGTAGATCAAACGAGTGTCCGAGGTTTAACAGAAGAAATAAAACGTGCATACATCACTGCCTGTAAAAGTGAATCAACTTAGAAATAATTTTTGAATTTAGTTTTGTGCTGCGGGAGGAAACATGGAAAAGAGTTGGGGTCGTTTTAAGGTTCTGGAGAGCCCTTACCAAAGGCACCTGTCTGTTGTTTATTTTTATGAAGAACAGAAGGAGAGTAGCTTAACAAAATTTGCATGACAATTTGCTGCAGGGAAACTGAGTCGGGGCTGCTGCCCTGGCAATCGGGCAGGTGTCGCCCTTGTGCCCACCGCCTGTGATGCAGGAGTAAAGAGTCCCTGCCCAGGCTGGGCAGTCGCTTCCACCTCCCCGGAGCCTGGAGCTCAGCAGGCTGGAGGTCAGGGCCTGGGCCACACTGAGCCTGTGCCAACCAGGGCACCCTGATGCAGTGTGTTTCGGGGGCTGGGCCTGCTCCTGCCTCTCTGACCCCTGACTGCCCATTCATTCCTCCGATCTTACGGGCCCTCCCTAAGTGTTCTACCAGAATGTCCTTCTTCTGTTGGCCCTCTTGATTTTCTTCCTGACAATTAAAGAAATGTTGCTGCTTCCTGTAAGCGACAGAAGGGAGGGCTTCATAAAGCACAGGAGCAACGCCACTGCCCCTGGGTCTGCCTGTCATGCCCACATCGGCCTTGTCTCCACTGGTCACGGGCCAGACCCCAGCAGCAAGGTCCTGAAGTCCAAGTCCCCGGGTCCCCTCAGAGGTCCGATGCCTTCCTTTCATTGTTATGCAGAACAGCTTAGCTGTCTGCTGGGCCGCTCTGTCTCCGGGGACTCCACAGAGAACAGGGTCCTCACTCAACCTTTGCACATTCTGCTGTTTTGCGCTTTTCACTGAACAAAAGACCCGTTTGACTCCCGGGCTGAATTCTGTTTCTGCCCAACGGAGAAACTAACTCCTGGCAGTTTTAAGGTATCAGTGTGCCCTGCCTGTACCCCTAAAGATGTCACCCAGAGCGCAGTTCACCCTCTGTGGAGCACCCGCTGCCGCCATCTTGGATCGCCGTCTTACACCAGAGAGGGTGAGTCTGGTTTCTTGACACCCGAGGCTGTTTCCTTTCCCTGACAATCAGTGGCTCTTCAGCCGCTGCTTCCTGCTTCTCCTCAGGTCACATGACCCTGTAATGGTCCTGGTCTCCTGCTTCTCTCTGTGCTCGAGCAGAAAGTCAAGGCCAAGGAGAAAATCCAGAGAGACGGGCTTCTCTCTTGGCCCGCGGGTCCTTCCAGGCATCTGGCCTTCCTCAGCAGTGAGGTGGACAGGCAAATGAGAAACAGGCCTGCAGCCGGGTGGTCTGTGGCTCGCTGACCACTGCAGGCCAAGAAGACAGCACAGGCGGGGACAGCTGCTCAGTGGGAGGCTCCGGGGAGGAGTGGGAGCCGGCGCTGCCCGGTGGGCCACCACAGGCTGCACCACTGCACCCCAAGGGCGGCCAAGGGGAAGGGGCTGCCACCAGGGGCTGGCGACCAAGCCCCGAGAGTTGACGTTCATACTCGGCTAAGTCATCGGCACTAGGACCGGTCAACCTGCAAATAGGGACCTCGCTGGGGCCGGAGTGTAAAAATGAGCCAGGGGCACGCAGCTGGCGGCCAGAGGGCGGCAGGAGGCAAAGCTAGAGGAGGCCGGGTGCCACCTCACAGCTTGTAATGAGAGATCAGCAGACTGGACCTTGGAGTCAGAGGTGACAGTCACAGAACGCCACCCTGGACAGCACCCAGGGGCCCCTGGAGGCTGATCGTGTGATCCAACAGGTGCCATCCGCCCCTGCTGGGTGCCAGGGATCCAGCGAAGGCGACTGCGCAGTCAGCTCCTCACCGAGAGGAGCCCTCAGCAGGCGGGAGGAGGAGACTCGGGCCAGGCTGTCACAGACGGCAGCACACACACAGCGACGGGCTCTGTACAGAGGGTACAGTGTGGTGACCTAAGACCTGCAAGCAGCACAGCACTGAGCAAGGTGACGGGGAGGGGACCCTGGAGAAGGGGGGGCACGTTCATAGGCCCTGCGCTGGAGGCCACTGAATCTTGGGAGCAGCCTCCAAGTCCACCAGCAGGAGAATGAATAAAGAAAATGGAGTCTGTATACAAGATGGAGTACTACTCTGCCATAAAGAAGGATCAGCTCGAGGCCTTTGTAGGAAAGTGGATGCACCTTGAAAACATAACGTTACATGAAACAAATCAGACACACCCTGAAATACCGTGTGGTATCTCTTATTTGAGTAATGCAAAGAACAAACAAAGAGCACAATCAAAGACTGATAAAAGGAAACAGGGAGACAGATCTTTGGCAAATTGGAGGAGGATCAGAAGGCCAGGGTGGGGCAGGAGGAAGGGGACGTAGAAAAATCTAACTTGCATCATGGACCTGTGCTAAATACCACAGTGAAGAATGCCAGCATGCGATGTCACAAACATGAGCTAAAAAGTGACAATGATGATGAAAATGGGGGAAGGCGACCTAGAGATGGAGAGAGGCAGGCGGTGGGGGGGGGGGCATGAAAGCATGGAGACACGCCCAGTGCGCGCCTGACCGTGAGATGGGCGTCAACACCGTGCACTGCAAACACGTGCAATAAAAAGGCTTTTCATGACAAAAGCAGATCGCTTTTTAGGTAAAAGGCAGATGCCACAAAGATTCAGAAAGGGGCAAGAACAATAGAAATGTGGTCAAAATGAGGGGGACGATTTTGAGGGGGATTCTCGGTGATTTATGGCATCATTTTTTATCATACCTGATAAATGTTTTAATTTCTCTTGGGTGGGCTTTCTGGGTAACAGACAGATGTAGATTTGATTTGATTTGATTTGATTTGATTTGATTTGATTTGATTTTGTCTTTTGAGTCTCGCTATGCAGTTCAGGCTGGCCTTGAGCTCACTTTGTAGCCCAGGATGGTCTCAGACTTGCAATGATCATCTTGCCTCAGCCTCCCGAGTGCTGGGATTACAGGAGTGCACTACCATGCCTGGCTAAATTTGATTTTAAAAGAAAGCGCCATACAGGTTTCCAAAGTGGAAATACCTTTTTATACTCAGAAACAAACATTTGAGTTCTAGTTGATCTATATCCTCTCTTTGGTGGTATCGATCCTCTTTTGGGTGCTACACATTTCCTTGCAACTAATTGTGCTAAAAGTTTTCATTTGTATATGGGTTACATGAATATCTTCCTTGTAAAGAAATATTCAAGCTTTCTGACACTTTTAATTGGATGAAATTGCCTAATGATGTAGAAATTCTTGAAGTACTATAGATAGACCTTTGTTGGAGATACATATCTTGGATATTTTCTCCCCAGTCTGTACTTACTCCATTTTCTTAGTAGTATTTTCTTAGTAGTATCTTTTAATAAGTAGAAGTTTTAACATTTAATGAAATTCAATTTAACTGATTTGTTTTAGAGAGAATTCTCTGTGTCTCCAAGGTTGCCAATATATTTCCCTGTTTCCTTCTAGAACCAAAGCGTTGAAGTTAAGTCTTCATGTTTAGATCCATTATCCACCTCACGTTAAATGTTGTGTGTGCGATAAACTAAGAAGAGTTGGGTTCTTTCTTGCTTTCATTCCTCCCTTACATCCTTTTCTCCGTCTTCCTTTCTGTGCATCAGTGTGTGCCGCTGTGAGGAGCTGACCCTCACAGAATACGCCCACGAGGCGAGAGGTTCAAAGACAAATGCTGGTTGGTGCTTGGGTTTAATTTTCACAGTGTTTCTTGGGATGACAGAGACCCAGACCAACTTAAGCGACCGAAGAGCCCAGGTGTCCTGAGGGCGGAGGAGGGGTGAGGACAGGGCACGTGAGTGGCTGGGGATGAGGAGCTCAGGTCCTGGCAGAAACCTGCAGAGAGAGGACAGTTTCCAGCGGTCACCATGAAAGGAACTGGCGGGTCAGGGTCCCTGGGCGAGGTGTGCAGCCGTTGCTCACGCTGAATTCACGGTGACGCCGCCCCGCCTTATTATGTCGTTTACTTCCCCGCAGTGCACAGGCACACATCTGGCCCAAGGAAGCCAAATGCGTGCGTCCACTCGGGGTCTGGGCGGGATGAGACTGGCAGAGATCACACAGAAGCAATGTCACAGCCTGCGTGCGGGCGTGGGCCGCGCGGTGCAAGGAATTACTGTTAGCTGTGGGTAAAAGAGCCGGAGTAAAAAGAAAGCTGAACCAGGTGAAGTTTACTTCTGTTTCACCTGAAAGAGGCCAGAAGTAGTGCAGGAATGGTTTGTCATCAAGAACTGTGCTTTATTCGATCTTTTCCTTCTTTGCTTCTTGTGTATAATTACCAGCCTCAAGGTCAACTCATGGTGCCAGCGGGCTGCTGCAGCCTCAGCTAAAACATCCAAGTGCAGGCGGGAAGCAGGAAAAAGCAGAGAAATGCTCTCAAAGGGACCCGCCTGCATTGTGGGGGTAGCGACCCATTTGTCTGACGAACTCTAAAGGGGATGATTCCCTGCAAGTCTCACGGTGTCAGCTTCCTGTTCCATCTTCAGCTGCCCCTAGATTCAAGAAAGAGGTGAGCAGAGGAGTTTAGCATTTTAACTACACCCATTGCCTCCCAGAGTGAAATCTGCAGTTTACAATCTGAGGAACGGGGCAAGAATAAACGCTGGCAATTTATGACGCTGGCAATGCCGCCTTTGGAGAGGAATTTTTCAGTGAGAGCCAGTGGATTAGGAGACTATAAACTGCGAGTACAGGTTGTGAAAGGAGACACAAGATGTAAAGTGATCGGTCAAGTAACCAAGTTAGAAGGGAGGGAGTTCACAGACAGAGAAAAGGGTGTTTGAATTATTAACCCGCAGGGTGAGGGAAGATTTAGAAATAATGAGGCTGTGGGTGTGAATGGGGGGTGGCAGAGCGGGAGAGGTACCCAGGGAAGCCTGCGACTTGGGAGTCATCAGGTACAGTCCAGGACGGAAGGAGCAAGGCGGCCGTGCATTCAGGGAAGGAAGGGGATGGCCAGGAGGCCAGAAGCTGGCCACAGGGAGGACGGAAGTGACCATCACTCAAGTGGGCGGGGACGCAGGGGCCAGGACTTGGGAGAGCCCGCCTCCAGCTCATTACCTTCTGGATGTCACCTAGGGGGACCATGGAGGAGCTCGTTCTCGGGGAGTGAGCTGGCAGTGGAAGCGGGGTCCAGAGAGGTTCCAGGGGGCCCCGGGAGAGAGCGGGAGAGATGCCAGCAGGGAGGGGGCTGCAGGCCAGAAGCGCAGACCCGTGTGCAGTGGTGGGGGAGGGCACAGTCCCAGGCCAGAGGTGGGGCCAAGCTGCAGACGCCAGCTCCCAGCGAGGATGGAAGTGCGGGGCTCGGCCTCCCGCGGAGGAAGGGCTCTGGGTCTGAGGGCCAAGGCCTGACCGCGCCACCCACAGAGGTCACGCGCTGTCCCAGAACGCACGGCCCCAAGGGCAGAGCTGGCCCGATTCTCAGCCCTGCTGTCCTTGAACCCGCGCCCGCCCCGTCCCATTGGCCGAGTGTCCCGGGAGCCCCCTCCAGTCTCGCTGTGTCTCCTCTCTCTGGGCTGCGGTCTCGGCCCTGTCCCTCATCTCCTTCCGATGCCACAAAGCAGGGAACCCTCTGAGTCTGAGCTTCTCTACGGACTTCACCGTAGGTTCTTGCAGGTTTATTCAACTGTGAAAAATCCAAGGCCGCCCTTATATTTTCTCTTGCCTTTCAGGAAACTTAGACTTAAAACTAAGAACTCAATTATCCTAGGTCTGTCTGTCTGTCTGTCTGTCTGTCTCTCTCTCTGAGACAGGTTCTTTTCTCTAAGTATTCCAGGCTGACTTCAGACTCACAGCAATCCTCCTGCCTCAGCCTCCCGAATGCTGGGATTAAAGGCATGTGCCACCACGCCTGGCTACTATCCTAAGTTCTTGAATTGATTTTTTTCTTCTGCATAACTCCTAACCTCTCTTTGTTAAAAATGGTTCTACCTTAGATAGGTTTTAATACTATCACCCACCACTTTGAATTCTCTTTCATAATAAGAGGCATATATTTTAATGTATATGATTCAAGAAATGGCTAAATAATATATAAAAAGTGCTTATAAATCAATCAGAAAAAGGTGAGCAGGAATACAAGAATACAGCAAAGATAGGGATAGGTAATTTTAGAAAAGGAAAAACATATATCAATCCAACCTCAGCAATCATAAAGGATTTGGACCCATATCTTTCACCATGCATTAAACTAAATTCAAAATGGATCAAAGATCTACATATTAGAATAGAAACATTAAATCTGCTGGAAGATAGAATAAGTAAAACTTTTGAAGACATTGGTGTAGGGAAAGACTTTATGAATAAGACCTGACCGCACAGGAGCTATCACACAGAATCAACAACTGGGATCTCATCTTATTAAAAAGCTTTTGCACAGCCATAAAAACCACCAACAGAGGGAAGAGACAACCCACAATGTGAGAAAAGATGTTTGCCAGCTGTTCCTCAGACAAAGGATTACTACCAAAACATATAAAGAACTCAAAAAAAAAAAATCAGATCTCCTAAATTTAAAAACCCAATTCAAAATGGGCATCTGAGACGAACACACACTTCTCAGATGAAAAATGCAAGCAGCAAATAAATATGTGAAAAAATGTTCAACAGCACTGGTCATTCAAAAAATGCCAATTAAAACAACACTAAGATTCCATCTCACCCCGGAAAGAATAGCTACTATCAAGAAATCAACCCATAACAAATGCTGGAGGGGCTGTGGAGAAAAAGGAACCCCTCTCCACTGCTGATGGGAGTGTAGACTGGTGCAGCCACTGTGGAAATCAGTGTGGAGATTCCTAAGACAAGTCGGACAAGAGCCAAGCGTGGCGGCACACTCCTGCAATCCCAGTGCTCAGGAGGTGAGGCAGGAGGATCACTGCAAGTTGAGACCAGCCTGGGCTACAAAGTGAGCCCACGGCCAACCTGAACCACACAGCGAGACCCTGTCTCAAAAAGATTTAAAAAAATTAAAAATTAAAAAATAAAAAACCTAGGCCAAAAGGTTCTAATTGACCCAACCATTCCTCTCATTCCCAAAAGAATTAAGAACATCAAACCACAGTGATATATACATACCTATGTTTATGGTGGCACAGTTTGTAATAGCTAAATCTTGGAAACAGCCCAAATACCCATCAACAACCAATGGATGCAGAAGACGTGGCTCTTCACACAATGGAGTACTACTCTGCCATAAAAAGGATATGCTCGAGACACTTCCGGGAAAATGGATGCCTCTGGATTCCATACTCTCAAGTGAAATAAATAAGACATGTGTGAATACCACATTGTTTCTCTGACGTGAGAAACTGAAAGTGTAAATAAGGACCAAAATGTATTTTGAAATAGGAGGAAAATGGGGAGGAGAACAAGGGAGAGGGTAGGACAGAGAAAAGAAGGGAAAAGTAAAAAAGAAAAAGAGAAAAAAATCATAAAGCATTGTAAACTCACAATAATCAATTCTTGCACACATCCAACAGATTACAGAGATTGACGAGATTGTCGAAGCCCAGTTTGGGGTAAGTTGTTGGAAAAGGGTTAGTCTCTAGAGCTACGGAAAGGAGACACATTAACAATTACTTCCTGGAGTGTAGACGTCACTTATCAAATATTTAAATGCACTTTTGACACTGAAATTCTGTATTTGGGAATTTTTCTTATGGAAATAATTACACAAACACCTAATGATATATGTGCATTAAAATGTTTTAGAACGAAAAATATTATAAATCATCTTAGTACCCACCCTGATAGCCCAGTGGAATCATTTAAGTGTTCACAAAGTTCTACACCCCCACGTTAAATTGTCCCATCAAATCCTTCAGTGGACCAGCAATTCCAGTGCACTTCATGTACAATATATCCCCACTTACATAAACCTATAGTTCTCTACATAGGAAATTTTGAATATTCATCAAAGTCCTGAACTCCTGCAACAAGGCAATATCTGTGGCTTTTTCTTTATAATTTTCCATATTTTTTTATTAAGGAGCAAGAATATACTCAAATGAAAAAAATTAAATGACTTCATTTTTTAAGTTCCTATTTAAAAAAGTCAAGGAAAGGCCGGTGACGGACAGAAGCTGGAATGTAACTCCCTTGGGAGTGGCCCCGCCCAGAGCGAGGCGCACACCAGGGAGAGGCCAGCGCCCTCACAGCCCTAACCCAGTGCTCCCCAGCCCAGCCCCAGACTCCCCGAGGGGCTCGCAGGTGAGAGACTCCCGAATTCGAGGCTGTGTGTCTGAGCCGCCCTTTGCGACTGCTCCCCTGAATGCCTTGACTGCCCAGGAGCCTGCCCAGCCTGTGCGGGGTCCCTCCCTCGACCTCAGAGTTCAGCCCCATGGTTACCGCCCTTTATCGTCAGCCATTCTCTTCCACCCGCTGCGTCCCACACACAGCCACCAGCCACGTGTGACTCTTTCAGTTGCAGTGACATAAAATTTGATACTTTGGTTCTTCAGTTGCAATATCGAGCTGTTCGAGCTCTCAATCGCCAGATTATGAATCTAATCTTTCCATCCTCACAGTAGATTCTGAGCTCTAGGAGGCCAGCCACAGAGCCCGGCTCTCCCGAGTCCTCGGCAGCTGGCCACACTCGGGGCCCAGTAGCCCTTGCTGAATGAGTGAGGAATTAATGATCTAGTCCGAAGCCGAGTGCCCAGATGCGGGGGCTGGGGACAGGCGTGAGCAGGAGCTCACTGCAGCCCGGTCCCAGAGGTGATTAGCTAAGCGGGAGGGTGGAGAGCAGAGGAGGGCCCTCCGGATGGGAAGGACATTGATTTAGCGAGGACCGGGAGGGTCGCGGGCACCGCCAAGCTATTGTTCCCCAGCTCTCTGCCCGCGGCCGCTTGTCCTGGAGTCTTATCAGGCGCCCTGCAGGGTGCGCCCAGCCTGATTGGGTATTGTAAGTCCTGGCTCCGACTCACTGGGCTCTTGGCAGCTCGACAGTCAGGCGATTTTCTAGCTTTTTTTAAATTGTGTGCTCTTTCATGATTCAGTTTTGATTGGAGGTGAAAGAATGACCCCAGAAAATTGCAAGTAATTTTCCAGGAGACTTTCAGCATGCAAGCCCACAAGGTCAGCTGTCCGCAGAATCAGGAGCAGGGGAGCCTGTCCTCGCCATCCTGGGGTGCAGGGGGATTTCTGAGTCGGGACAGGCCTTAGTTCTGTCCCCAGGCAGGAAGCCCCAGCCAGGCACTGTCGGAGACCACACAGTAGTAGATATGTGGGAATCAACTTTTTTCTAGTTCACTGTTAACCCAGACTCCATGGGGCTTGAAACCAAGCTCCACCTGCTACTGGCTGTGTGACATCTCAGACTCAGTTTCTTTTCTTGAAAATAGCCTTAACAGAAGTGTGGGGAGCATCAGATAAGGGAACATAGGCAAAGTACGGTGGTGGTTTATTGAATGCATTGATTTGAATGGGCCGTGCAGTGCCTAAATATTTGGTTGAGCATTCTGCCAGGTGTGTCCAGGACAGAGTTTCGGGGTGGATCACTATTCAAATTGGAGCAGCAGGTCATCATTTTCCATAGGAGCTGATCTCATCCTAACTGTTCGAGGCCTGAACGGAACAGAAAACCAGGCTTGCTGTCTCTTGCTTATTTTATTTATTTATTCAGGTCCTGGAGATCGAACTCAGGACCTTGCGCTTGCCTGGCAGGCGCTTTGCAGCTGAGCTGTTTGCACAGCCCTCCTCTTGCTTATCTTACAAGTCTTCTCCTGCCTTCAGAGTCAGGCGAGGTTGGAACTTGGCCCACCAACTCCCCCGCGTCTCGGGCCTCTGAGCACAGCCTGGAACTCCGCCTGCCAGCCATAGACCTTGGCCACTTTGGTTGCCTACGTTTGCCTTCTGTTGGTTCTGTTTCTCCAAGGACCTATGGTGTGAGCACTTGGTACAGTGCCCAGCACACAGGTAGCACTGTACAGCAGCTTATGAAATTCGGAGATAATCCAAGAGAATAACTAACATGCATGCCGTGCCATGTTTCCAAGTGCACTTTTGCAACTATCTCCCGTTAAGGATGGAATTAGCAATTATAACGATGATGAGTTAGCTCACCTTCCCTAAACTCTTCGCTTTTAACACCAGTCCTTACAACAGTTCAGGAAGGCCTCACTCGGGCTCTACCTCCGGCCTGACTCACTTCCACCCCAGTTTCAGTGTGCCATGCCCACCCTGGGCGGTAGCCACTCACCTGGACCTCTGGGGGCCCCTTTGACCTGCTCTGTGACATCGGGGGTTCTCTTTCAGTGGTAAGCCAAACCCCAAGCCCTCCGCATCTAAAACCTGTCAGTGGCGATCCTTCTAACAAGGCGGCAGAGCTGGGTTCATATTTGTCATCAATAAGAAGGTTTTGGATGTTTGCCATGTCCAAACTGTATCCAATACTGTCGTTGTGTTTTCAGGGGGCGGAGGAAGCTGAGGCTCAGGGACGGGGCAATAAGGAACTCGTCATGGGCTGCTCCACAAGTGAGCGGCAGAACGAGGGTTTGAGCTCTGTCCGAATCCGTGACTGTTTCTCTTGATCAGTGTTGCAAGCGTGGCTGAAATCGCAGCTCTGCGCAGTATGAGGACAGGTAGCCCGGCCTCTCCCAGGGGCAGGCTTGGGAAGGGTCCTGCTGACCTCCTGCAGGCCTCTTCTGGCGGGAGAAAGGATATGGGGCATTCCCTGGCCCGTTCTCCGGTGCCTTGGGCAGTAGTCAGTTTCAGGGCTCACAGAGCCCCCCTGCAGCGTCCCCTGCCCACGCCTGCCCTGTGTCCGCCTTACATTCCCACCCCCGCCCTTGCGCTCTTCCCCCAGAATGCCTCAGCCTGGACAGGAGGGAGAAGCCGCACCGTGGCTAACGTCCATCAGCGGAACGGAGCGCTCTGTGCCCAGTGACACTGCAGGAGGACACGGACACGCAGGCATCCCACCGATTCCGTGACTGCACTGACCTTGTACACAGCTCTTTTGGGAATTAAACCATTCTGACCTCCGGGGTCTGATTTCTGCCATCCTGGTGTCTACTGAACAGTCAACTTTTTAGACTGATGCATGTTGTTCATGCATAAATGTTGCCAATAATTAATACCATAT
>RJWM01029489.1:0-24391 GCA_004363535.1 Dasyprocta punctata
CCCAGGCTGGTCTCGAACTTGTGATGATCCTCCTGCCTCAGCCTCCCAAGTGCTGGGATTACAGGCGTGCACCACCACGCCTGGCTTGGCCCCTGTTTCTTACATGTATAATTTAGTTCCCAGGGAAACTGGGAGACTACAGGCTTCTACTTTTTTGAATATAATATTGCCTAAGCCCAGCTTAGTGGCACACACCTGAAATCCTGACAGTCTGGGAGGCTGAGGCAGGAGGATCATTGCTAGTTAGAGGCTACCTTGGGCTGCAAAGTGAGTTCAAGTCCAGCATGAACTGCATAGTGAAACCGTGTCTCAAAAGGAGAAAAAAATACTATAAAATATGAATACAGAGCCACAATGATTATTTTTCTTAGGAATTACAAAATAGAATAAATAAAGCCATTTCAATAAGTCAAAGAGATAAAAGTTGAAGACACCCCCCCATTATAGGGAAAAAGAAAGAAGAAAATTAATAGATGAATCTAGGAAATATATATTTCCTAGATTCATATATATATATATTTATTTTTTTGCAGCACTAGGGATTGAACTCACAACCTTGCACCTGCCAGGGCAGCCGCTTAAGCCACTGAACCAAACTCGCAGCCCTAGTTTTTTGAGGCAGGGTTTCACTATGTAGCTCAGGCCGGCCTTGCACTCACACTGTAGCCCAAGCTGGCCTTGAACTCACAATGCTCCTCCTACCTCAGCCTCCCGAGTGCTGGGATTAAAGACGTGTGCCACCACGCCTGGCTTATTTTTTCATTAACAAGAGAACAGACTCAGCTGGCCCAGTGGTGTGTGCACCAGTAATTCCAGCACTGTGAGAGCCTGAAGCAGGAGAATCACAAGTTTGAGCTCAGCCTGGACAATTTAACAACTTAACAAGACTCTGTCTTGCCGGGTGTGGTGGCGCACGCCTTTAATCCCAGCACTCGGGAGGCCGAGGTAGGAGGAGCATTGTGAGTTCCAGGCCAGCTTGGGCTGCAACTCGAGCGCAAGGCCGGCCTGAGCTACATAGTGCGACCCTGCCTCAAAAAACTAGGGCCAGGAGTTTGGCTCAGTGGCGTAAGTGCCTGTCTGGCAGGAGTGAGGCTGTGAGTTTCATCCCCGGAGCCAAAAAGAAAAAAAACAAGACCCTGTCTCAACATAAAAAATAAAATGAAATTGCCTAGCGTGATGGCCCATGCATTTGTAATTCTAGCACTCCAGAGGCTGAGGCAGGCAGATCACTGCGATGGGCTGGCTGCAATGTGAGTTCAAGGCTAGCCCAAAGTGCGTGGTGAAATACTGTCTCAAAAAGACAAAAAATAAACAGACAAACAAAAAGAAATAAAAGGGCTGGGGGGTGGGTCGGGGATATAGCTCAGTGGCTCATGCACCTGCCTGGTAAGCGCAAGACCCTGAGTTTGATTCCTGGTATGGTGGGGGAGGGGCGAGAAAGGGCTGGGGATGTAGCTTAGTGCAAAAGCCCCAGGTTCAGCACTCTGTGCTGAGAGAGAAGGGTGGGGTGGGCTGGTGTGGAGAACAGATTCTAGAACTCCACATGGGCTTCCTGATTGAAAGGGCCCATTGAGCACCCAACACAATGAATGAAAGAGACCCACTCCAGAGGTATCATCCCCAGAGTTTAGAATGCGTATAAATAATAAAAGGAAGAATCTAAGCACTTCCACAGAGAAAAGTTAAACTGATTCCTACAAATATTTGAGAATCAGAGTGTCATTAGATCTCAGTGAGCTCTGGAAGTTAGAGCAGTGGAGCTGAGCTTTCTGAGAGAAAAGGGTTTTCGAGGGTGGGAGGAAGGTTGGGGAGAGGAAGGAGAGAGGACCTGACCGAAGTGGTCAGGGCTTTCTCGTGCTGAGCAGCTGTTCCTTCACAGAACTGCGTCCCTGGGCTCCTCCTCCGTAGAATTCTTTATCCAGACAAATTGAGAGTCGAGCCAAGACATTTTTAGACAGCCATGGTCTCAAGACATTTGTGTTTCATATATTCTTCCTCAAAGCTACTGGAGGATGTATCCCATCAAAACAAGGGCTTAAACCAACGAAGTAAAAATATAAAAGAAACCATGATATTTATTTATTTATCTATCTTTGGTACTGGGGATCGAACTCATGACCTTGCACATGCCATGCAGGCTCTTGTGCCACTGAACTAAATCCCCGGCCCGGGAGTGGGCGTAGTGGCACACGCCTTTAATCCCAGCACTCAGGAAGCTGAGGTAGGTGGAGCGTTGTGAGTTCAAGGCCGGCTTGGGCTACAGTGTGAGCAAGGCCAACCTGAACTCTACATAGTGCGACCCTGCCTTGAAAAAACTAGGGCTGGGAGTTTGGCTCAGCGGCTTAAGTGCCTGCCTGACAGGAATGAGGTTGTGAGTTTGATCCCCGGTACTGAAAAAAAAAAAAAAAAAAATCCCTGGCCCATGAAGCCGTGATATTTTAAGAGAAAGAGTAGAAAGATAACAAGAAGTTATGGGATGACTGTCGTGGTGCAAGAGGCTGAGTAGGAGTGATGCTGGCGGGGGAGCATGAGGAGGACTTAGATAGAGGGTTCCTGATGTGCTTGGCAGGGTGGAAATCCACATTACAATGCTTTTGGAGGCTTTGGGAAGAATTATTGGTAGGTATTTCATAAATAAGCAAATGAAAGAGGCAAAAAATCATAGAAGAGATAAAATTGCAATGTGTGTGGCCTCGTAGTGGTTAATAATGTCATGATAACTACATGCCAGGTCTTGCTTTTTTCCCCCTGAATATGGATCTTACCCAAATTTGTCTGATAACAGAATTGGAAGGAAAATAATTTGGGTGTTGCCTCTTAAGCTTCCACAGTGGAAGGTCCATAGTGAAGATCAAAAATAGTGCTACAAGGATGATAGCTAGATGCACACAGATGAAAACAAGACACAGCAGAAAATGGTGCAAGTGGTTTTTCCTGCGGAGGAGTCAGTGTTGTTTGGGCAGGGTAGGTAAGAACTGTTATTTCTCATTCTGTGTTTGTCTGAAGGTATATAAGAATGAGACTGGTGGCCTAAGTGCCTGTCTGGCAGGCGTGAGGTTGTGAGTTCCATCCCCGATGCCGCAAAAAAAAAAATGAGACTGATGAAAACTACAAGGCTTGGGCCATACGTTAGCACTGGAGGTGGACAGAACAAGCTGAAGTCTGAATAGTTTTGAAAGAGGCAATGGGATTTCCCAGCAGATTTGGATTTAGGATATCAGCACAAGTGAAGGTGGAGTGAGGGGGTTTTTGACTGGAACCACTGGAAGAACTGTATTGCTAATAACTGCACTGGGAACACTTAGTGAAGAACAGGTTTTAAAAATGAGAGATCAGGGGATAACAAGTAAGCAATTATAAATGTACCTGGAATTCAGACAAGTTCATGATGGTTTGCCTGTTAATGGTGGGCAATCTTGCGTGACCTCTGTAACCTCAGTTTTCTCTGAAGTGGGGAGTAGTAATAATATAGTATACTAGGTTGATGGGAAGATTAAATGAAATAATGAGCATAAAGAGTTCATTGCAGTGCACAGGCATAAATCTGCACCCTCCCTTTGGTACTGGGCTTCAACCCAGGGCCTTTTCACTGAGCTACGTCTTCGGCCTTTTTTTATGAGTCTCTCTAAGTTACGGAGTTGCCCAGGTAGAACTTGAACTTGGGACTGTTTCGTTTCAGTCTCTGAGAGTACAGGAGTTACAGGGCGGACTGCCACATATGGCAGCATTAAATCTTGAGTATTTCTATTTTCATAATCTGAAGCATCGTGTATTGAGGCTGTATAGCTTGAAGTATTTTTGTCTGTTTTTGTTTTTAAAACAGCCTTGCCATGTAGCCCAAGCTGGCCTTGAACTGGCTGTGTAGCCCAGGCTGACCCTCTGGCCTCTGCCACTCTACCATTTACCCTTAGTTCTGTGGTCACAACTGTGAGCCACCACTATCAGTTTGAAGTTTAAGGATCCAGTCCTGACCCTGCCGTTTGCTACTTGTGTGCTCTTGGGCAAGCCACTTAACCTCTCTTCAGTGTCCTTAAAATGGAGAAAATAATAGTGCCTATCACATCTGTTTTTGTAAGGATTAAGTGAGGTAAGCACTAAAAGTTTGTTGTGTCTGATACATCATTAAGTGCTTTGTAAATGTTCTGTATGACATCATTCATTCTTTATGCTCCCTCCATCCTTTCTGAAACAAGATCTCAGTGTAATTCAGCCTGTCTTTGAATTTGCTATGTAGTTTATACTGGCTTTTTAACTGGTAATCCTCCTGCCTCAGCTTTCTAACTGCTGGGATTCCAGCTACACACTGCATGGTTTATCTGTGAATTTCCTGAACAAGGGGCCATTGTGTTTATTTCTCTACTATTTCCTTAATCCCCTTTGCCTGGCACTGTGCTTAGTATATATGTGACAAGCAAGCAGTAAAAACAAAAACAAAAAACCAAATAAAAGCAAAAATAGAGCTGGGGTGTAACTCATTGGTAGAGCCTATGCCTAGTATGCATGAGACCCTGAGTTTGATCCTTTGTATTGCAGACAACAACAAAAGCATTTAATTCTTCTGCATATGGTGGTACATGCCTGTAATCCCAGCATACATGAGGCTGAGGCAGGAGGATTGCCACAAATTCAAGGGCAGCCTAAACTGTGTAGTGAGATTCTGTCTCAACAGCCTCAGCCCCACAAAAATTAATTGTGTTGTCCTGTGGAGAGTCCTGTGTTGCTTATAATAATTACTTGATACATGCTCATTAAAAGGAAATTTTCTTTTGTCTGTCCAATTCTTTCTCTTTGGGAGAGGGAGAAGTAATCATTGTGAGAGTATTTTTACGTAAGTGAGTGTATGTTCATATAAATTGCTATTTTGGTGTAAGTTTATAAGTAATGTTACAATAAAGAATAAATTTGGGAAAGAGGAAGTTTTTCAAGGTGTCGGAAACACAATTTAGATACTTTGATTTGTGAATATCCTTTCTCTTCTAAACTCCCTGAATTGTTTTATTTATTTATTTATTTATTTGCGGCATCGGGGGTTGAACTCACAGCCTCACACCTGCCAAACAGGTGCCTAAGCCACTGAGCCAAACTCCCAGCCCTAGTTTTTGAGGCAGGGTCGCACTATGTAGCTCAGTCTGGCCTTGCGCTCACGTTGTAGCCCAAGCCAGCCTTGAACTCACAACGCTCCTCCTACCTCACCCTCCTGAGTGCTGGAATTAAAGGCGTGCGCCACCATGCCCGACTCCTGAATTATTTTTTAAAAGGGATTTTGACAGTTTTTATAGTCACTGTGTAGCCGGGTATGGTGACACACATCTGTAATCCCAGTACTCAGGAGACTGAGGCAGGTGGATCATTGCAAGTTCAAGACCAGCCTGAGCTACAAGGTGAGCTCAAGGCCAGCCTGAACTGCTTAGAGAGACCCTGTCTTTAAAAAAAAAAAAAAATGCATGTCGTAGTCACTGAGTGGTTTCAAGTTTTTTGTTAAAGTAGTTACCAAAGGAATTCGTTCTTCACCAGAGTTTAATTTTAGTTGTTATTCAAGATGGAAGGTATTTCATTCCTCCTAGAAGTCTAGGGTGTTGTGATATTTATTAAATGGATTTCTTTCTTTTTCCTCTCTGTCCCTGTCCACCTCCCTCCCTCCCTTCCTTTCTCTCTTTTTCTTTTCTTTTTTCTCTTTTTTCTTTTTCTTTCTGTTTTTCTTTTCTTCCTCTCTCCCTGCCTGCTTGTCTTCCTTTTTTCCTTTCCTCCTTCCTTCCTTCCATCCTTTGTTCTTTTCTGTACTTGGGATCCAACCTAGGGCCTTGTACATTCTAGATATCACTGTACCTCTCAGCTACATAACTGACCCTAATTTTAACTTTTTAGATCTTTGTATTACTTCACTAAAAAAAGTAAAATTAAGCCAAGAATTTGATTGATCCTCTTATGTGTAGTACTACTGACACAATCTGATTGTCAAGCAGTGTTAATTCTGCCGTTGGTGATGCTAAGCTTGGGCTACAAAAATTTTGACCAGCCAGGTGTGGTGGCACACGCCTGTAATACCAGCACTCAGGAGGCTGAGGTAGGAGGATCACCACAAATTCAAGGCCAGCCTGGGTGGGCTATATAGTGAAATTGTCTCAAAGAAGACAAAAAAAAAAAAAAAAAAAATGTGGGCAGAAAACAGAAGCTGTGAGCCAGCTCAGTTCAGTATCACCTGATGTGAGGCTCTAATAGTTAATGTCTGTTCAGCTGAATTTTTCCTTATGAGTTCTCGTATCTAGGACCTAGTACAACCAGTTTTCTGTGATGTAATAGTTCCAGAACATGTTTGAACTGCAGCAAACCTTACCCAAGGCTATTATTGCCTTTTTATGGTTCTAAATTCATCATTCTTTTGAAACTTGAGATTTGTGCCATTGTACATTCTCTTCTCCTTTTTAAAAAAATATTGGTTAAGTTTTTCTAGTTGGAGTGATGGCATCTTTGCTTTATTTGGTAGTAAAATGAAAAGCAGTTCATTTTAGCCACACACTGAAGTGTAGTCTGATGGAGTATGTTACAGATCCCTTCCAAAATTGTGAGAGGAAATTGACTTAAAAAAAAAAAAATCAATAATTACCACCCCACAGACCCCCAAGATTGAACCCAGGACGTTCCCACTGGGCCACACTAACCCTCTCCACTACTTTTTTTTTTTTAAAGACAGGTTCTCACCGAGTTGCTAAATTGCCCACACTGAACTCAAACTTGCAATCCTCCTATCTCAGCCTCTTGTGGTTTGAAACTGTAGGCTTCACCACCATGCCCAGTTACTTTTTAAATTAATTTTTGTTTAATCGTCATTACTGTAACCTTTATTTTGTTTGTTTTATTGTGGTGCCTAGGAAAAACCTAGGGTCTTGCATATGCTAGGCAAGCACACTCCTTTTAAACCAAATCTCCAGCTTCACTGTGAACCCCCCTCCTTTTTTTTTGAGACAGAGTCTAGCCGTGTAGTTCAGGCTGGTCCTGAACTCACTAAGTAGCGCAGACTGGCCTCAAACTTGAGGCGGTCTTTCTGCCTCAGCCTCCTGAGTGTGGAGATCACACATGTGTGCCACCATGCTTGGCTCACTATAACCTTTGGAGTCAGTTATTTTTCTGGAAAGACTGGTACAATTTAGAGGAAACTTACAATGTGGATGCTGCTTATCACACAAAAGTGGTAGCAGAAGAGCTTGTGAAGCAAATCAGTGAAATTGTCATTGATTCATGGCTGAGTTTTTTTGTGTTACAGGTCTGTGTGTGTGCTAGGGAGTGAACCTAGGGCCTCACACATGCTAAGCATGTATTTTATCACTGAGCTACAACCCTTCCCAATACTTTTTTTTGAGGAGGGGGTACCGGGAATCAAACTCACAACCTCATGCCTGCCAGGCAGGTGCTTACACCACTGAGCTAAATCCCCGGTACTATTTTTTGAGACAGGGTCTCCCTATGCAGTTCAGGCTGGCCTTGAACTGACTTTGTAGCCCAGGCTGGTCTTGAACTCACAACGATCCTCCTGCCTTAGCTTTTGGAGTGCTGGAGTTAAAGGTGTGTGCCACCATGCCTGGCTCCCAATACTTTAAAAAAAATGAATAAAAACAAATTATTGAACAGCTAGCCATTTTTCTTTCTTATTGTTATGGAGCACCACATAGACTTTGAAGCCAAATGACCAGATTTCAGTATCCTCTTCAGTCATCCTTTAGTCACTTCAATCCGCTGAACCTTGTTTTCCTATATGATAGCATCAAAGCATTTTCTTCTCAGGTGATACATATAGAGCGCCTAATCATAGTTGACCACTACTTAATAATTTTTCTGACATCTTTGACACAATGGCCACAAAACTCCAGGTGCAAGTGCAACAGTGGTAACAGTAGCATTAGTGTTTTGTTTTCTTTTCTTTTGAATCAGGATGAGGGCAGCTCAAGGTGTTTTATCCTCCCTCCGTACCCCTCTCTTCACTTTGCTGTTTAGGTAATAAACATTTGGGGACTTTACTGTTTAACTCTGAACTGTATACCGAACTGTGAGCGCAATCAATATTTGATTAAACGCGAATGCCATGCAGGGACATGTTAGTGTCGTTTTCCTTGTGCTTGTTTAGAAAGAGTCAAAGCCTCAAAACTACCTTCGATCTGTGAAAGTTATAACACAGGACAGTGACCTGTACAATTTTTTTTTTTTGGTTATGTATTTATTTTTAGCTCCTTGTGGCTAGCACAATAAATTACCACAAACCTAGTTAGTTAAAAACAACTCAAATTCACTCAGCTGTGTGGGTCAGAAGT
This sequence comes from Dasyprocta punctata, assembly GCA_004363535.1. NCBI lineage: Eukaryota > Metazoa > Chordata > Mammalia > Rodentia > Dasyproctidae > Dasyprocta > Dasyprocta punctata. The sequence goes on from RJWM01029489.1 coordinate 8,304, forward strand.
CTGATATAGGTCTCCTGGGGTAAAGTCAGATGTCTGCAGGGTTTTGTTCCTTTCCAAGGCACTTCCCTTCATTTATTTCAGCTGTGAGTGGCTGGGCCCATCCCTTGGCTGTAGCCTCCTTCCATCCTCACAGCCAGCCCTGGCACCTTGTGCCTCTCTCTCCCTCTTCTGCCTCCAAGGACCCGTATAGTACAGAGACCCAGCTTAATGATTTGGGTAATCTATTTTAAAGTCAGTGGACTAGCAACTTTCTTCTCCCGCAAACCCCGTTGCTTCCCAGTATCACAGGTTCTGCGGATTAGGATATGAACATCTGTTGGAGGCTATGTGTCATCCTACCACAGTATCTCATCAAGACACTTCCCTGCCTACTACGATTAATTCATAATTAAATATCAGGAGAGCTAAACTTTTCTTTTTAATGTAATTTTCTTCCTGTGTTCCAATACATAATGTTGCTCGTTCCCCATGCTCAACATTTTCAGGTTGAGATTGCTGGCTGGTAGTAGAGTTGAGGAGAGATTCTGCCTTGGAATGCAAATTTTAAGTTTTAATTAAATTCAGTAATTGGGGGGGTTCTCTTCTGAGACTGGGTCTTGCTATGTAGTTTGGGGTAGCCTTGAACTAGCTTTGTAGCCCAGGCTAGTCTCAAACTTGCAGTGGTCCTCCTGCCTCAGACTATGAAGTGCTCGAATTACAAGCATGTGCCACCACTTCAGGCTTCAGTAAATATTTTTTTTTAAATTATGGAATGCTTCTTGAATTTTCATGTTAGTGTTGTGTTGGAGCTGTGCTAATAATCTCCCCCATATTCCCAATTTTAGTTTAGGTGCTGCCAAAGTGAGCACAAAAATTCAGTAAATATTACTGAGCACTGTGAACAGGCAGTGTTTAAGTGTATAGAGAGATGCCAAACTACACCATATTTTGTAGTCTAGGTGCTGACTTCTGCATTAGACTGCCCAAAATCTCACTGGTTTAAAGACTTCTTACTCCTGTGTCACTTTTTCTTTTTCGATCCCTCACGACCTCGAGCCTACCAGTCGGGTGTGTGTGCAGCTGAGCTAAACCCCTGGCCTTTTTTTTTTTCTTTTTTTTCCTGTGTCATTTAAATGCACATTGTACAGAGATGGAAGGGGGGCTCTTTTTCATCCAGGATAAACTCCATCCACTGGATCTTTTTTTTCTTGAGACAGGATCTTGCTGTGTAGTCCAGGCTGGCCTTGAACTCCTGGCGATCCTTTTGCTTCAGCCTACTGAGTGCTGGGATTGCAGGTGTGTGCTGCAATACCTGGCTCTAGCAGATCTTCTGCATCTGCTGGCAGATGGAAAAGTGTGTGTGGAAGATAGTGTTGAGGTTTTACGTGACAGAGCACATTCATTCTGTCCCTATACTACTGAGCCAGAACTCAGTTTTATGGTCATAACTCACTATAATGAACACTGGGATATACAGTCTACTTCATAAGGAGAAGGGAAATAATTTGAAGAATAAGTGGACATTCTTTTCCATACATGGATCCCTGCCTGTGAGAATTTAATTTAGTAAAAGAAATAAGTATAAATTAAACTTGATTTAGAAGATAGGCCTGATAAATGTTATAGAGATTTCAAAATAGACTGGTATGAGTATCTATGGGAAAGAAGGATTAATTTTGATTGGAAGGATCAGAGGAATATTTGAAATTATGTCTCTGAATTAGAGATTATTATAACCAACCCCAAAAGTCAATTTTAGGAATTTAATGATTTAATACGTAGCAATGAAAAAAAATATGTAGCAATGTCAGCTAGTAAATGCTGTGTAAATGCTTGTTGTTATTATTTGAAGGTGTTCTTGAGTTGAGTTTTTAAGAAGTAGTAAAGCTTTGAGAAATGAATGCTAGAAACAGACTCCTTTTAGCAACAATATGAAAGTGGATAATTCAGGACGTATTTAGAAGCAGCAAGTTACATAACTAAAATGTAGAGAATGCAGTTGGATATATAAGGAGATAAGATAGGCTTGGGTGGGATTGTTCAGACCTTTGAATAGCATGCTAAGGAATTTGGACTTTAATTAGGATCTGTGTGATCTGCCACAAAACCTTTTTCAGTCGCTAACAGCTTCATTGGGAAGAGATCTATGTCTTATCTTGTTCATCTTTATATCCTTTTTATAACTGTATGTGATGTAGTGTCACATGATTTAAGATCACAAACCCTGGGACGCCCTGTCACTTTTTATTTATTTATTCACTTATTTTTTGAGACAGGGTCCTACTATGTATGCAGACTGGCCTTGAACTCATGGCAATCCTCCTGCCTCAGTCTGCCAAGTGCTGGGATTATAGGCATGAACCATCATGCCCAACTTTTACTGTCATTTTTTTAGCTATTATGATTTGGGGCAAGATATTTAATTTATGTATGTCTCAGGATCTTTATTGGCATGATTGAAGTTATAAAGGTACCACTTTTCTGGGTTATTATGAATATTAAATGATTTAACATGATATGAAATGTTTAGAACAATACTTCATAGTTTCATTAAGATCTAGCTGTCTAAAAAAAAAGAAAAAAAAAAACCCAAACCAAACAACCCTACAAAAAGCAAAAAACCTAAAAGCTGAAAACAGTTTTTAAAAAATGTTAGCTGTCATCATCACCATCATAGTTGTCATCCTCATCAGTGCCTGGCACATATTATATATGCACAGCAGTTTCCGAGAGATCAAGGTTGCTCTAAGTTCACCCGGCAGGGGCTTGTGTGGTTGTTACATGTCAGGTGTTAGGAAGCAGTGGTCCAGTGGAGAAGATAAGAGGCATAGCTAAGCCTAGTAAAGGTGAGGAGGGCTGATCTGTGCAATGTGGACAGTTCCTTGACAGTTCACAAGCATGCAAGTTCAGAAATCATTTGGAGGGAACCAAATTTGTTTTGTGAGAAGAAAGTATTTGAACCAGACATGAAGGTTGGGTACAGCCAGGCATGGCGATGGCATGCCTCTAATTCCAGCATCTGGGAGACTGAGGCAGGAGGATTGCTGCAAGTTTGAGGCCAGCCTGGGCTACATATTGTGTTCAAGTTTAGCCTAAACCACGCAGTGAGACTCTGTCTCAGAAAAGCAAAACACTGACCCATTCGGGACTCTTCCTGTCTTTCAAGAATTATTCCTGTTCCCCATTCCTCCATCCCTATTCCCTGTTCCTTTTTTCCAATTAAAAAAAAAAAAAGGATGGGTAGGATCTAACTACATAGGGATAAAGAGAGTGGCATTTCAGGCAATGGAACCAGCTTGAGAACACACAATGTCTGGCAAAGAACAGATCTTTTGTAAATGGGAAGAGGTCCAAGAGACTGATGGTGAAGGGGAGGGCAAGGGAAAGAGATGTAAGAAGATTTAAGATGTATCATTTACATAGACCAGACATCCTCAATGAACATGAACATTACATTGTGCAAACATGGACTAAAAAAAAAAAAAATTTAACAATAATAATGAAAACGGGAGCTTTGTGCATTGGCAGTATCACAGTCAGTGAGATTTATCTGAAATGCGATTATTACTAATTGAAAACGGGGAAGAGGGACCTAGAGACAGAGGGAGGCAGGTGGTGAAGGGGAAGAGAAGGGGAATAAAAGAGAATCAAGATATATCATGTACATGCACCTACTCCCTAAGATGGATGTAAACTTCATGTGCTGCAAGCACAGACTAATAAAATTTTTGAAAAGAATGATAATCAGTAAATCATGCTACAGGAAAGACTGAGGCAAATGAAGTATCTGATCAAAGTCTAACTTACCAGTAGTACCAGTTTCCTGTTGGGCTTCTTTTAGAGCAGAGATGAGCTGTCTTTTGTCTAGATTAGAAGGAGCCTTAGCTGGGTGGCACACTCCTGTAATCCCTGCACTTGGAGGCTGTGGCAGGAGGATCACTGTAAGTTAAGACCCATCTGGCCTACATAGTATGTTCAAGGCCAGCCTGAACTGTATAGCAAGACCCAATCTCAAAAAATGAAAAAAAAAGAAAAACAAACAAACAAAAAAGAAAAACACTTTTTTTTCTGAGTCAGTAATTCTAGCTAACTCTGGAGATGGGGTTGCAGAATGAAAATCATTCAGAATTCAGGCATAATACTTTAGGTCTTATCTTGTACTAAAAAATATTTGAGGATTCATCCGCAATTTAGATTTTAATTAGCAGTAGCAGTTGAAGTAAAAACTTACTGTTGATATTATTTGCTTATTTCTAGACACATACCAATTCCTTATCAAGGATGAGTAATATTTCCCCTTTAAAGTACATTCTATTTATAGCAGTTGGCATGATTAAACTTTCTTAAGCTCTTCTGCCAGTATAAAGCTAACGCCTGTCAGATTTGGCCAGCTCTTTGACACCATTTTGGACGTGGTGGTGGTTTGTGTAAGGAGTGAGGTGGGAGAGATGAGACAGAAAAGCTGTGTATCGAAGCAGAGTATGTGGAAAGAAAAAAAAGTAGAGTGTGGTACAGGGATGTCAGGAGGGGATGAGGAAGAAAGTCGACAGAAAATTGCCATGTAAAGCCAGCCTGCCTAGATGTGCTGTGATCTGTGACCACTCTGAATGGTGTGCTCACGATGATGGAGGCCTGCGAGGAAGGGAAGCAAGGGTGTATCACAACCAACCAGATTTCAACTTCTGGGAGACCCAAAGTTTGAAATACAGCCATTGTTTTTGTAATAGAGCCCTATTGCCTGGCTTCTTTTTAAATATTTGATTAAATAAAATCAAATAGTACTTCTCGACTTTCCAGCCTTGGACCTGCCTCTGAATGTTCTTTCCTATGGGCTTACCTTGTGAAGCTTGTTTTGGCAGTTATTATTTCTAATCACATGCTGAGTAACATGCTAAGGAATTTGGATGTGGAGCTGTGTGATCTGCCACAAAAGCTTTTTCCAAAACCAACAGCTTCATAGAGAAGATTGTAATAAACTTTCTGCAATGAAAGTTACAAAAAAGTGATGTGGCCGAAGGCAGAGAATAATGAGTTTAGGAATCATTCAGAGTTGAAGAACTATAGACAGAGAATGTAACTGAAAGTTTGGTAACAAATAAAGAGTGAATTAGGGTGATGTATAAGGGAGCAGGCAAAGGAAGGATTTTTTAAAAAGCAAAGTTTATTTGAAAGCAAAGGCAAAGTTTATTTGAAAACGTAAAAGTGAAGGGTGAAGGAGAAACTGGCTCTGCAGAGCGAGGTTGGGCTGAGTAAAAGAGGAAGAAGCAAGATGAAAGGAGGGTGCAAGGTGGGCTGCTGTGAGGAAAGTTACCATAACCAGAAAGGAGTTTTTAAAATGGGGGAAACTTAAATATGTTTGTAGGCTGCAGAGGTAGAGCCAGAGCAGATAGAAGGATAAAGCCTAATAACCACAGGAAAATGTGAGCTGGAGCACATTGTGTTTTTTTGTTCTTTGCGACAGAGTCTCACTATGTAATACAGGCTGGCCTGGAACTCACAGTGTAGCCCAGGCAGGCCTCATACTCACGGTGATCATCCTGTCTCAGCCTCCTGGGTGTGGGGATCACAGGTGTGTGCCACCCTCATGCTGAGCTCATCGTGGAGTTTTACCTGCTGTGGTAAGGCATTTTAACAGTATTCCATAAGCAGAAGGCAGTTATTAAAAGGTTATGAAGAAGGAAATAGTGACGTATTTTGTACTTTGAAAAGATAATCCTGATAAGATTGTTAATACTTAATAAAATAAAATCACTAACCTTTATTCAAGCATGCACTAGAAATTGTTAGGCAGTGTACATGAAATATTCTGTTTAATCCTCCTACCCCTCCTTTATTTTGTGGGCGGGACAGTTCTGAGCTTTGAGCCCAGGGCCTTCCCACTGAGCTACATCCCAGCCCTCTTTATTTTGTTTTAAATTTTCAGACAGGATTTCCCTAAATTGCCCAGTTTGGGATCAAACTTGTGATCCTCCTGCCTCAGCCTTCCAGAGTGTACCACTAGCCCCAGCTTTTAGAATCCTTTAACTTAGTACTTTTATGTCCTTTTTTGTACACGAGGAAATTGAGACTTGTAAAATTAGATAATTTGCTTAATGTCTCCCAGGTGAACATGGAAAGATCCCTATTTTTTAGGGCAAGGACCAGCAAACTTGTCTTGTAAAGGATGTCCCACAAACATTTAGTCTTTGTAAGCCATGCAGTCTGTCACAGCTACTCACCTGTGCTGTTGTTACACCAGAGCAGTTATGGACAGTACCATAGCGATGTGTTAGTCAGACTTAATTTTTGAAAACAGTTAACCAGCCACTGCTAGTTCCTGTAATATTTTGGAAACTTTAATGGAGAACCAAATGTGACTTATCCTATTTAACTCTTTTTTTTTTTTTTTCCTGTCTTTTAAAGACAAGGTCTCAGTATGCGGTTCAGAATGGCCTTGAACTCACTTTGTAACCCTGGCTGGCGTTGGGGGTTCCTCCTGCCTCAGCCCGCCGAGTGCTGGGATTACAGGCATGCCCCACCATGAATGATTCCTATTTAACTCTTATTGCTATGGTGAGATAATGAGAATGGAATTATTATACTTTTTTGTTTGTTTTTTGAGACCAAGTCTTCCTATATAGCTCAGGCTGGCCTTGAACTCACTGTGAATCCCAGACTGGTTTTGAGCTCATGGGGATTCTCCTGCCTCAGTCTGTCAAGTGCTGGGATTACAGGTATGTGCCACCACACCTGGCAGAAGGATTCTTTCTCAAAAACTGGAAAGAGCAATTTCTGTATGCAGTTTAACTATACAGAATTCTATATAATACCCACTTGTCTTTTTATTACAGTTGCCTTCCAACAGAATGATCCTAGAATAAAAGTTTGTGAAAGCAGTGAATTTCTTTTATGTATGCTCTTGTCCTTAATGCCTTGTATAAACATAGCAGCTACTGAATAGATAATTCTTTGATAAAAGAATGGCATAATGACTCATAATTATGTGAATGTTTAGAGAAGATACCAGAACCCATTTTAAAGATACCAGTACAACTGTAGTCCCTCCAGATTGATTTCCCATTCATCTTGTCCAAATTTCCTTGTTCCAGTAGTACAACTTCCTGTTTTGATTTGTTTTGTATTTTGTTGTTTGTGGTACTGGGGATTGAACTCGGGGCCTTCCCACCGAGCTACATCCCAACCCATTTTTAAATTTTGAGGCAGAGTTTCATTAAGTTCCTAAGTTTCTCAGGCTGGGCTTGAATTTATGATCCTCCTACCTCAACCTCCCAGAGCACTGGGATTCCGAGTCTGCACTACGGTCCCTGGGTGCAGTTTTCTTCCCTGGGTGCAGTTTTCTTCCTTTTACTCAACTAGGGTTTTTGGTGTTAACTGAAACTCTTAGTGCTCTGTTTGTGTAGCTCATAGACACCACGCCTTGCCTGCCAGAAACAGCTTCCGCATCCCAGGTGCAGTCCTTCAGCGCTCTGTGTGTTTTATCATCATTGTTTATTAGACTTTTCTCAGCCCCACATTCCCTTGATTCACTCTCTTCCATATTAGGTGGTGAGTTTTATTTCTTTTTCTCTCTCCCTTTTCCTTTCTTTTCTTTCTTTTTTCTTCCTTTTCTTTCTGGTTGAACCTACAGCCTTCTACATGGTAGGAGAACACCATACCGTTGAGCTACATCCATTGCCCTTTTTGAGACAGGGTCTCACTAAATTGACCAGGCTGGCCTCACACTTGTGATCCTCCTGTCTCAGCCTTCCTAGCAGCTGAGACTGCAGGTGTGTACCACTACACCCAGCTCCAGGTGGTGGGCTTCCCAGTTAAACTGACCGATGAGGACGTCAATTGTCCTACTTTTACAAAGGAGTAGGAGTCTGTACAGACAAGGGTTGGGGAATGGTGAGGAGAATAGATACATTGAAATCAGTTACCAGCTACCTGGGACCAACTTTGATTCTTCAGTGGTTCACTCCTAAATTATAATTATGATAATTGCTTACATTTTTTTTTTTCCTGGCACCGGGAATTGAACTCACAACCTCGCGCCTGGCAGACAGGCACTTAAGTCACTGAGCCAAACTCCCAGCCCTGCTTTTTTGAGGCAGGGTCACACTGTGTAGCTCAGGCCGGCCTTACACTCGCGTTGTAGCCCAAGCCGGCCTTGAACTCACAACGCTCCTCCTACCTCAGCCTCCCAAGTGCTGGGATTAAAGGTGTGCACCACCATGCCCAGCTAATTGCTTACATTTTTAAAAACTTTTACTATGTGCCAGTGACTGTCTTGTGTACTTTACATTTATTGTTTCAGTCTTCTAATAATCTTATGTTACAGACATCCCCAGTTAACACAGTAGTAAAAAGTGAAAGTGGAATTTGAACCCATTCCCTCTAATGTCAGAGTCTTTTAACTACTCCACTTTTTGTTTTGTTTTGTTTTGTTTTGTTTTTGTTTTGTTTTGTTTTTTCTTTTTTGAGACAGGGTCTCACTATGCAGTTCAGGCTGGCCTTGGGCTCACTTTGTAGCCCAGGCTGGACTCAAATTTACAAACTATTCACCTGCCTCAGCCTCCCAAGTGCTGGGATTACAGGAGTGCACCACCACACCCGGCTGTGTTGTTTCTTAAGTCTTTCTAGGATAGTGATAAGTTTCAGCCTGTTGCTGAAGTCCGTACCTTGTGCTCAGTAACATATGGATCTCTCCTCAGATTCTTTTTCTTCTTCAAGTTCCCACCAAGCTTCAGGATGAACTCACTGACGAAGTTCTTTAGCGCTTTTCTTTTTGTGATTTTTTTATTTGCTTATTTGTTTTGGTACTGGGATTCGAACTCAGGACTTTGCGCTTGCCAGGAAGGTGCTTATTGCCACTGAGCTATATCCCCTAATATTTCCACACTAGTTAAAATGTGGAAGCAGCGTGTCCTGCAGACTCCATCGCAGTCTTACAGCTGACCGCACAGCCTTCCTCCTCAGTGCCTTTGCATTCCACAGTAGTTTGCTGAGCTTGCACCTGTCAGTCAGGTGCTGAGAACAAGGCAGAGAATGGGTAGCCATGGACCGGTGTCCCCACTACTCTGCCCTCCCGGGCTCCAGCTGACCTGGGACTTGGGGATTGGTCAGGAGACTTTCTTTTCAGCAGCCCAAATGCCTGTTACTGGTTTATATGACATTATATCTGTTCCTTGTTTATGATCTTCCTCCTTCAAAATCATTGGTTTTTGTGTGTGTGTGTGTGTGGGGTGGTGGTTAATATTAGGGACTGAACCCAGTCCTTTGCTCTGGAACCCTCCCACCCCTCTTTAAACTTCTTTCTTTGAGGCAGAGTCTTGCTACGTCACTTAAGTTGCCCAGGCTAGGCTCAAACATGTGGTTATGCTACCTCAGCCTCTTAGAGTTCTGGGATTTTAGTATGCACCACTACACCTGGCTTTATGGTTTTGTTGGAAAAAAAAATTTTTTTTGAGACAGGGTCTTGCTTTGTAGCCCAGGCTGGCCTTGAACTTCCAGCGACCCTTCTGTACCTACCACTGTGACCAACTTTTTTTTTTTTTAAGTGTTTTCTCTTTTTTTTCTTTGTTTTTCTTTTTATCCTTGTTTTTCTTTATGTGACTATGTCTTGCTATGTAGTCCAGGCTGACCTCAAACTCACAGCAATCCTCCTGCCTCAGCCTGCTAAGTGCTAGGATTAGGGGTGTGTGCTACTGTGCCTGGCTTAAAATTTATTTATAAATATAATCTGTTGATTGAGAAAAAACTTCAGTGATAATAGAAGTGTGTGAACTAAAAGAATGAAGACAACCTTTCTTCCTGTACAGTACCATTAATACTTCTAGACATTTTCTGTTAATATAGAAATGTATTTTGCTATAAATGGAATAATGCTATATTGCTTTATAGTTTAATTCTTTTCATTTAACACTGTATTTTCCATCTCTTCCCATACTAAATGTTTTCAATAGCTACTTTTAATGTCTATATAGCATTATATATATTGCCATTATATATTATGATATGAATATACCATAAATATTTAAACAGTCTTTTATTGGTGGGTGTTTAGGTTTATATCCACTGTTGAAAGTAGATGTTCTTTGTCTTAGTACATTTGGGTTGCTATAATATAACACCTTAGACCAGGTAATTATTTTTTTGGAGGGGGCGCACTGGGGATCGAATTCACAGCCTCGAGCTTGCCAAACAGGTGCTTAAGCTGCTGAACCAAACTCCCCACCGTAGGTTTTTGAGGCAGGGTCGCACTATGTAGCTCAGGCCAGACTTGAGCTCAAGTTGTAGCCCAATCTGGCCTTGAACTCACAACGCTCCTCCTACCTCAGCCTCCCAAGTGCTGGGATTGAAGGCATGCGCCACCACGCCCAGCTCAAGACCAGGTACTTTATAAACAGAAATTTACCATTCACAGTTCTAGAGACTGGAAAATCCAAGAACAAGATGCCCACAGATTCCTGAGGGCTTTCTGCTGTATAGCACCTGGATTCTGTGTGTTCCCTTCTTGAAAAGGCAAACGCAGTCCCTCAGGTACAATTTTCTGTAAGGGCACTAATACCGTTCATGAGGGCAAAGTCCTTATGACCTAATCACCTGCCGAAGATCCTACTGCATAATACTGTCGTCCTGGGGACTATGCTTTAACCCATGAGGTTTGGAGGAACATAAGCATTCATACCATAACTTTACCAATATTTTTGTTCACCTGAATCAAATATATTTCTAAGACAAATTCCTAGAAGTAGAATTATTAGAGCATTTAAAATTTTTGCTGGATGTACTCAGTTATTCTTAGAAAAAGTTGTATGGCCAGGGGTATAGTTCAGCGGCACAGTGCCTGCCTGGCAAGTGTGAAGTCATGAGTTCAACTCCTGGTACAACAAAACAAAACAAAACAACCCCCCCCCCCCCAAAAAAAAAGGAAGAAAGATGAAATGAAAAAGTTGTGCCAAGAACTCTGTAGTTTATGTGATGTCCTTCCTCCTCATCTTCTGGACAACAGTGGGTATCGTCAGTCTTTATCTTCGTTAATTTGATTTAAAGAGTGGTTGTTCTTGTTTTAGTATGTTTTTCTTTAGTTATGAGTGAATTTGAACACATTTTCATTTTATTTCATTTATTTGTTTTTAGGTTTTTCAGTCAGGGTCTGGCTCTATAGTGCAGGCAGGCCTTGAACTCACTATGTAACCCAGACTTGCAGCAATCCTCCTGTCTCATCCTCACAGGTGCTGAGATTACAAGTATGTGGCACCATGCCCTTCTTGATAGTAGTTATTATTCACCAAATGTGTTTGTTTCTTCGAATTTTTTGTTTATAAAATATAGGCCTTCAGATTGGATAGGCCAGGTGTGGAAGCACATGCCAATAATCACTACTTGGGAGGCTGAGGCAGGAGAATTATTGGGATTTCAAGGCCAGCCTGGACTACCTAGCAAGACCCTACCACAAAGTAAAACACCAAAAAAATGCAGATTGGATATTCCAACCGACTTACTTTTCCAGACCACCTAGAAAATGTTTTTTGAGTCTTATTTTTTTTGTTTTTTTCAGACAAGGTCTTGCTACATAATTCAGGCTGGCCTTGAACTCGGCCCTCCTGCCTCATCCCCTAAGTGCTGGGATTGCAGGCATGTGCCTTTCTTTCTTTCTGTCATTTAAAAATTTTTTTGTACTGGGAATTGAACTCAGGGCCTTACGCTTACCAGGTAGGTGTTGTGCTGCTGAGCTGTATCCCCAGCCCTCTTTATTTATTTATTTTTTTGGTGTGAGTATGTAGTCAGCTAGTGACAGAGCTGAAACAATCAGCAAGTTTCTGTCCAGTTTGGTGCTTTTTCCATTATACCATTTTTAAAGCTTACTGAGCTCCCTTTCCACCATTGGTTTTGCTCCTACACATTGGTACAACCAGTTGTTTCACAGTAAATTTAGAAATGTATCAGTGTGGCATCTTAATCATGTCAAACTGGAACTTGGGGCTGCACAGGTATTGGGTTATTTCTAGTACCTGGGTAACTCAGCTGGTTTCTCTGTATGGAATTTATATTCACGTCCTTTTTGTTTTGTTTACAAATCTGTTTTGTTTTTCAGGTTCATGGGTGTGTGTGTACATCAAGGACAGCTGCATGCGCTTACAGAGGTAAGCGTCTGGCAAGCATGTGCAGGTTACTGCTGTGCCTTAGTTTCAGCACTTAAGGGTCCACACTAAGAGTTGTTCATGTATGTGAGCAAAATGTCATGTGTATGTATATTTATACAAAAATGACAGCATTAATGATGCTTTCTCTGTTGCCTTGGGACGATGGCCATGTCTCTTAATATCCTTGAATTCCTGCATAGCACTTGGTGAGTGCTCCAGAGTATGGATGTTCAAATGTTAAACTACTTCTCCCTGGTTGACTCCCTCCTAAGCCAAGGAAGGGCATCACTGGACTGCTCTTCTTCCTGGGAACAAATTCCCAGACCTCCTGGAAAATATTCGCTGTCCTCTTCTGTAACCCCACAGTCACTGCTCCAGTTCCCTGATTGGTCTTTTTTTTTTTTTTTTTTTTGGTACTGGGGATCAAATTCATAACCTCACGCCTGCCAGGCAGGTGCTTATGCTGCTGAGCTAAATACCCAGCCCAACCTGATTGGTCTTATTACTTTGGAATCAGGTAACATCTCCATACACATTTCATCCTTAGCCTCTGGTAGGCAGATAAATGTATGATAGTCGTTACTCATCTTCCGAGGACCAAAGACCCCTGGTACAAAAGTTTTCCAAATTCGGACACAGAGTTGAATTTTAGAATATGCTTGAATACTTCTTAGAGACACAGATTCCTAGAATCTTCTAGATTTGATAGGGGTGCATAGATTCCATCTGGTTTTTTTTTTTTTTTAATTTTAGAATAAAACCAAACAAAATAGAATAGAGCCAATCAAAGTAAAACAGTGAATTTGATACTGGACTTCAAAACAAGATAATAGGAAATCAACAATGGCTACCATAATGCCTCTTTTATCTTCAAATTAGCTGCCTATACCATCAGACATAATAAAATCAAACAAAACAAAACAGAGTGAAATCAATCAAAACAAAGCAATGAAAGCAATACAGGGCTTCAAAACAAGATAATAGGAAATCAGCAATGGCTACCACCTCCTCTTTTTAGATGTTTCTTCCTCTTTCACTTTCACAATATCTATGGTTCATTGTGGATCCCACTAACTCCTTCAGTTTTTTTATACTAGAGAGGCAATGTGATGTTTACACATGTGAATCCAAACCGTATCACCCATGAGCACGATCTCAAGTTGCATCCATTTAGCTGCAAGAGCCTCATGATTATCTTTCTTTACAGCTGAGTAGCTTTCCATTGTGTAAAAATGCCATACCTTTCTTCTCCATTCTATGGTTGATAGGCAAGCTACCCCTGCGTTTTTCTGGTTCCCTATTGCATACAGCATTATTTTCTCTTCTTTGACTTTTAAGTCTATGAATTTCCCTTCGAGTTAAATGTTTCTCATATACTGCATATTCAAGTGGATCTTGTTTCTTGATCCACTCTGCCTCTGTGTGTGTGTGTGTGTGTGTTTTACTGGTGAAGTGAAGCTATCTACATTAATGGTTATGGTCAACATGCATTGGCTCATTTTCCTGCCGTTGGCTCCTTACTTTTCCCCTCTGTTCAATTGCCTGCCCTGCTTGGCAGTCCTCCTCTGTTGCTGTTCCTGGAACCGTGATCATTTTATCTTTCTCTAGAATGTCCTTCCGTATTCTTTGTAGGGTTGGTTTGGTGGTCATGAATTCCTTATGTTGTTCTTTGTCATGGAAATATCTTGTTTCTCCATTAATTTTGAAAGGTACATCAATCTGGGTTGGAAGTTGTTTTCTTTCAGGACTTGAAATATTTCACTCCAAGCTCTTCTTGACTTGATGGTTTGTGTTGAGAAGTCTGTCATGATTCTGATGGGTTTTCCTTTATAGGCAATCTGTTTCTTTTCTCTAACAGCTTTTGGTATTCTGTTCTTATGCTGAATTTCTGGGATCTTGATTATTATATGTCTTGGTGTAGATTTATTTTGATTATGGCTAGCTGGAGTTCTGTATGCTTCACTTATCTGAATGTCACTTCCTTTTCCCATGCTTGGGAAGTTTTCTGATATTATGTCTGTAAATAGACTTTTAATGTCATTTGTGTTGACCCCCCCGCCTTGCTATTTTGCTGACACATATCAGTCTTAAATTTTTTTTCTTTGCATCGTCTTGCAGCCATTGAATTATTTCCTGGTTCCTTGTTATTTTTACAAGATCTTTCCTTTAGCAATTGCTAGCTGCAATCATGTCTTCAAGGTCTGAGAGTGTATCTTCAGTTTCTTTCAAGTGGTTTTGCCAGCTTTCAATGGAGTTTTTCATTTCCTGGATATCTCTTTGAATCTGTTTCTTACATTCCAATTCTTTCCTATATTGCTTATTCAAGGTTTCTCTCATTTTCCTATGCTCCTTTCTTTTTAAATCTATGTCTTCTTTAGATGTACTCTGCAACCCTTTTATTATGTTTGTCATTTCTTTTACCTGAGATATTATTTCTGATCTGATTTCTTTTACAGCCTCATGAAGTAGTTTCTTTACTTCAGTTGCCATCATGCCAGAAATTTCAGGTGTGCAACTTCCAATTTCTTCCATGTCTGTGTTTTCTGGACTTGTTCTGGGTGGGCTGGAGGCCAGAGATTGCCTTTTGGTCTTTGGTCTGACATTTCCCTGGTGTCCTCGGATGAGTGGGTTGTGGTGTCACAGATGCTTCCTATATTGGCTACCTGTCCATGGTGTAGGGGAATGGGTCAGGCACCTGGATTTCTCCTAACCTATGTTCCCAGGGAGGCAGTGGGGTGTGGGCTGGGCTTCTCCAGGCATGCGCTGTTTCTCTGGTGTGTGGCTGACTGCTTTGCCTGGCCTGTGCTGGCTACAGGTCCCCAGTGGTGACCATTGTGCTTTCAGGCGAGGTTGGCTGATGCTTCTTCCAGACTGCACTGGCTACCTGCACTAGGGTCCTGATGCTGGCTCGCGTGTGTGTAGTGGTAGGGCCGGCTGCTGCTTCTCCTGGCCTGTGCTGGCCACAGGTCCTCAATGGTGGCCTCCCCATCTGTTTTTTTGTTTGTGTTGGTTTGATATTGAGAATTGGTCTCAGGTCTTGTGCCTGCTAGGCTGGTGCTCTACCACTAAACTACATCCCCAGGCTTTAAAAATTTTTTTTCTCAGCCTTTTGTTTATTTATATATTTGTTTGTTTTTCAATCCTGGGCAATGAATGTAGCACCTTCTCACTGAGTTAGAGCCCCAACCCTTTTTTATTTTATTTTTTTTTGAGGCAGAATCTCATTAAATTGCCCAAGCTGGTACAAACTTGTAATCTTCCTGCCACAGCCTCCCAGAGTGCTGGGATTACAGGCATGTGTCACCACGTCAGCTCCTTTTTGCACTTTATGTTTTGAGACAGGATCTCACTAAATTGCCCAGGTTGGCCTTGAACTTGTGATTTTCCTGTCTCAGCCTTCAGAGTAGCTGCAATTAGAAGTATACACTACCACACCCAGATCCCATCTGGAGTTTTGAAAGATTATTCTCATAAGCATCTAGATTTGAGGATGTATGGTTTTTACATTTCTCCATGAGAAATACTAAAGTACAAAGTGAAGAAACTTAGGGAGGAAACTTGCTCAACAGAGTTTGCAGAAATTTTTTTTGCCACTGAGTAGATCTGGTATTACAAGGGTTCCATGTGCCTCATATTTGTCTCTTTTCTCAATTAATGAAGTCACTGGATGTAGACTATATAACTTGTGTGTCCTGCCTCTGATATGGAAAGCCAGAAACAGAATGGTGAGGAGGTTAAGAACATGGGCTCTGATGTCTTCAGAGCATAGATTTAACTCTATCTTTCAGTGTTTCTTCTGTAAAATGGGAAAAATAGTAATAGGATCTATTGTAAGAAATATAGATAGCGAAGAGGACTGGGAGTTGAGCCCTAGAGTGTTTCACTTTTAAAATGTAGGGAGAGCTGGGTATTGCGGTACCTGCCTATAATCCTAGTGCTCAGGGGGTTGTGAGTTTGAGGCCAGTGAACTGGGATACATAG
>RJWM01029490.1:0-23938 GCA_004363535.1 Dasyprocta punctata
TTTTTTTTTTTTAGAAAAAAAGATGCATTTTCCTTTAAGAACTGAATTGACAAAATCCAGCAGATAAATCTGGTTCTATTACCCTTTGAAAACTCTGCCCTTAAGAACAAAAGGCATGTTTAACGTGAAAGCTAGAATTTCAGATGCATTTGACCTTAATGCCACTGACATCATAAGAAGAGCAAAATGAACTAGGAATCTACTCCCATTTCTAAGCTGACAATAAATTACCAAAAAGTAAATTAAAGCAGAAGATGTATTAGTTCCTTCTAGACACTGTTTAAACAAAGTACATTCCTCCAAAACCAGGCCATTTTTTTAGCTAAAGAAAACATACTGAGCATGTCTAAAAGGCCATGATGAAGACTAAAAGGTGTGCTTTATTTCGGCAGCTGCTGGAGAATTAGGCTCTGCTGTGTACAGACCTCCTGGATGTTGGGGCCACGCTCCCTGTACCCTGGTGTGCAGAACCAGGAGCCTGGCACAGCCCCCCTCCCTGGCAGCCATGCAGGGAGCAGCAGCACTGACCCGACACTTAAAGACAGCAACTGCTGGGCCTTATGCTGGGAATCTGCATGTGGTCCTCCACCTGACACTGGGGGGTCCTGGAGGTCAAAAATATTATTTCTAGGTGGCACTGACACTTCCCCATCCATCAGTCCTCCTCTTGAGGTTCCCTTTCCCAACTTCACTCTGCCTGTTACTTCTAGCCTTTCTCCCTGGCACTGATGCACCTGGAGATTATCTGACGCAGGAGAGAACAAATCTTCACGTCACAGATACCCAGAGCTGGAAATTCTTTGTGTGTGTTTGCGCATTACTGGAGAAAGAATTCAGGGCTTTTCCACTGACCTATACCCCCAACCCTCCAGTTTGGCTTTTTCATTTTTGTTTTGTTCTTTGAGCCAGGGTCTTGTCAAGTCACTAAATTGCCCAGGCTGGGTTAGAATTTGTAATCCTCCTGTCTCAGCCTTCCACAGTGCTGGGATTACAGATGTACACCATTCTGGGCTGAACTGGAAATTCTTAGTGTAGACTCCACCACTAGCCTTGGTATTCTTTCCCTTCAGTCCCACAGCCCTCACAACCAACTGCATGAAAACCATGGAAAGACGACACGCCCCTTGGTATGAGTTCAGGGCTCTCTGTAAGAGTACTGTCAACATGGTCACAGCAAATGAGTTTCTACTCTCAAGCTAGGACAGAGAGTGTTAAAGACTGGCCTGTTTTCCTATAACCCCGTATCAACTTCTGGATGAACTGCATCCATCCAGATTAACAATAAGAAAGACAAACCCTAAATCTCTTCACGCCTTCCGGGTCTTCCAGCAGATTCTCTAAGGAGGCTGCCCACTTGGCCGTGCTCTTGAGGCTCTGGTGGCTGCTGCTGGAACTACCATCACTGTCATGGATGTCTGCAAAACAAAGTTCAGAGGCATCACGGCCAGGATACTGCTATCTGCATACAGTGTGTATGAACATACAGCACTGACCTGCATAGGATGTTCACCATCACCCTCAGGGCTAACATGTGCTGCATTACACACCCGGCTTACCATCCAGTGCACTCACTGTAACAGGAGACACTATCTCCTCTGCTGTGCAGATAGGAAAACAGAGGTTCAGAGAAGTGAGGGACCTTACACTTCCTGACACACCCCTCTCCTACCTTGTCTGCTGTCCAACTGGCAGGCAGCCTTTAAGTCTCACTCCAATCCTCCGCCCAAGGAACTCAAAAGCAGCTCCTTCCCCTCCCCCACCTTTTGCACTGTCTTGTAATTATTGCCCTGCACTGCCACTCTTTGTTGGGCTGACTCCCACTTACCCTGAAAACTCCTGCAGGTCATCAGCCTGTATAATCTACTGCTCGTACATAGAGAAAAATATGGTGCAGAACCAACCAGGACTATGGTGAGGGTACAAAACCAAAGGAGCTGCCCAGCTAGTCAGGCATCAAGATAAATACCTTCATGTGATATTTTTAAAAATCAAAATGAATTTTTAAAAAAATGAACAAAATTAATTTTTTTTATTTTTTGAGACAGAGTCTTTGTATGGGATGTAGGCTAGTCTTGCAATCCTCCCACCTCCACCCCCCATTACAGACATGTGCCCCCAAACACAGCTAAAATACCAAACTTTAGTACATGTGCTACTGAAGCAAGGACTAAAATACCAAATTTTAAACAAAGACAGGATCATTATTCCTAATTTTTCGTTTTGCCTCTGCCTCCAATAGGGCTAGGTGTTTGTTGTAGTTGATGCATCCTATCAGTCTGAGAAGTTTAAAAGCTTAACTAAGTAACTCAGCAGTTTTACATACTAGGGTGTAGAGAATACACCCTTACCTCTAGGATTTTGTTCACTGTGTCAGCTTGAGAAGTTTAGAAGCTTAACTAAGAGACTCAGCAGGGGGCCAGGGTCCTCACTTTGTAAACATGCTGAGCCTGTGCAAGAGGAGGGCATGGAGATGGAGTGAGGGCCACACCTACCTGAGGGCAGGTAGCCTGCACACAATACAAGGGAGGAAAAGAGGCTTCACCTTTTTGCTCTTGTTATTTGCTGTCTTCAGCTGCCTTGAACTGTTGCCCCTGTGTCACACCACCCTGCCTTGGACTGAAACCCCCACAAACCGTGAACTAAATAAACCTTTCCTTCCTTAATTTTGGGTGTTGGGTATTTTGTCTCAGCAACAAAAGGAAAGTAACCAAGATAGTGTCCCATTATTTCTTTTCCACACTTTAAACTTTGGCTACTGGGTTCATCATGGGTGTTTCTGTGTTATCTTTGATGCTTTAAATACCGCATTTAGTATCATCTACCTTGAGGCCTGAGTTTGCAACCTCCTTACGTTTTGGCACATTGGGTGAATGCGTGATGACTTTGTGCACAAATCTTCCACTCACTGATGAAAGACACTTAACACCCTCTTAACTGAAGGAAAAGGGCCTAGGGGTCTCCAACTAATGCCGTTTGACCACTTGGCTGAAGGAGAAAGCAACAACACAAGTAAGTACACCTCATTGTACAGCTCTGAATCCATCCTACAGCCAAGGAAAAGTCACTGTGATGTGACTGAAGATCTGGAATGTTCCCAACACACACACACACACACGCAGAGTGAATGTTTGAGGTGGCAGACATACAAACTATGCTGATCTGATGTGACCTGATCTGATTATTACATATTGTATACATGTGCTAAAATGCCACACGGGCCAACTGAGGTAGTGTACACCTATACTCCCACGTACTCAGGAGGCTGAGGTAGGAGGATTACAAGTGCAAGGCCAGCCTGGGTAATTTAGCAAGACCGTCTCAAAGAAAAAAAAAGGTGCTGGGGGCCTGGGGGTCGGGGGGCACTGGATGGGGATATAGCTCAATGTAAAGGCCCTAGGTCCAATCCCCAGGGCTAGGGAGGGAAATAAAGAAACGGAAGGAAAGGGAGGAATGGGACAAAGGAGGGAAAGAGAAAGAAAGAGAGAGAGGCCCCATGGTCCATAAATATGCATAATTATTACACATCAGTTGGTTGGGGGTGGGAGGCAGAGGGGCAGCACAGAAGAGACCTAGCAACCTACCTGGATCACGGTAGACTCAACAAACATTAGTACCTGTTTCAACTTCCCTGAAATAATGACTACCAAGTGACCTGTTTTTACAGCTAATGTTTTTTCCCCATTGACATGACTTTTTTTTTTTAAAGCTAGAGATAGGTTTCTGTAAAGAAAAGTTTGCATCTGAGAGAAAATGAACTTTTAATTACAAAATCACCAAAGTAACTTTTAAAAGATTAGTGAAAAATGTCTCATAAATATTAATTGCTGCAAATAGCTAGGGTGCCATCTAGTTAAAAATGTTTTTGGAGAAAATTCATTATCAGAACACACTGGACTTAGCAATAACAGCTTCTGTGATCTCTGGTGTCTTACTTGGATGAAAACATAACCATTAAACTCTTAATCCATGAAGACTCCACCTCCCAGCATCTTAAGCTAAATAAAGTACAACAGAGCTAAAAACCCAGGGGAGACTATGGTTCAATACCCATTGCTTCTGGGGTACATGAGATAAATCCATTACTTGGGACAAATCCATTCCTGCAATGGAGAAGCAAACTTGCTCAGCTACACCACCAAATGGACTCAATGCTTTTGTAAAGTGACTCTCCAGCTGGGGGATATTCAATTAGTTCCTGCCAAGCCTGGGATGGCAAGCTCCTGGATACAGTTTCTTTTCAAATATCAAATTAAAAGATCATCATTACGAGAAATTTCTGTAGCAGGGTTTATTCTGCCAAGCATCCCAGTTATTCCTCTGCCCTTTGCCCAGGGAACACAGTTTGACAGTTGACTCCACTTCCCCAGTAAATAAACAGAGGCACACAATACGCTGTTCCAGGAACAGTCTTAGGCAGCCACCAGTGCTCTCACCTCTGTAGAAAGATTCTGATCATAAGTTTCTAACCTTGGTCTGAAGAGATTCCAAAACTCTTGGTACTGCTTTCAATAATAAACCATATCAGGGTTCTTGCCACCATGCTATCTTACAAATAAATGCACATGGTGGATTCCCACTTAGCCAAGAGAGTGTAGTAACAGGAAAGACAGCTGGGCCCTGTGGTCAACAGCTACTGACCACCCCCTCCTCTTTATTACATATTCTAATTATTACTACATATTGGGTAACTATGTCAGTTTTCACTTGAACAAGAAGTTTTATAGCTCAAAACTCAAAAATCTGATCTCATCATGTTACTTATAGACTAGGAAACAAAAGTCTAGAAAGGAAAATGACCCAGCTAAGGAATCACTGAATTGTACGAGCATCAGTAAGGGACCTGTCCCTACCTGTCCCACTTCTATAGGACCCCCGGGCTTCAAGAAATGCATGGGTCCTTTGCAATTCTCTCCTGGGCTTCCATCTCCCTTGTATCAAATGGAAGGAAATTACAGAAGAGTGCGGAATTTTTAGGCATGACTTAGAAAGCACAGCAGCATGAAACTACTCTCAATAACAAAACTGTTTTTCTGGCTTTGGCACCCTGGATAAAGAGAAAGTCCTTGATGATTTTTTTTTTCTCACCTTCTCCCACACAGGTGCCTCTAAGATTCTTCTGCCTGCTTGTTATCTATCATGGGTTATCACTTTCCCCAGAAACATAAGTTTGAATTTTTCCTAAACTTCCAGATTGACTTTCAAGTCTACTGGTTATGCCCTCTTTCTGCCTTTTTTTTAATACTTCTTGACCTACATCAGCATAGACAGACAGATCTTAGTTGAGCAGCATTTACAGTCACAATTCACTTAATGCTTATTTACTTATTTATTTATTTTTCGGACAAGGTCTTACCAGGTAGCCCAGGCTGGCCTCAAACTCACAGGAATCCTCCTGCCTCAGCTGCATCTGTATTTAGTCTGGTCTTCATTACTATAATGAAATACTTAAAGCAAGCTGCTTTATAAAGAGGTTTATTATGGCGCATTGTCTTAATTACTTTTCTCATTCCTGAGACAAAATACCCAATACCCAAAGTTAAAAGAGGAAAGGTTTATTTAGCTCAGTTTGTAGACGTTTCAGTCCATATCAACTGGCTCCAAAGCAGGGTGGCATTGCAGAGAAGAAACAGCTCATGGAAGGCAGAAGGTAGCAAAGCAACAAGGGACAACCACAGCTCCTTCAATCTCTTATATCTTATCCAGGCTACTTAGGGTGGGTAGCACTCACACCCTTAATCCTAGTGCCCCTGATCCTAGCACTGCACCATGAATCAATTCCAGCATCACACACTCTAGATCCAGCTACCTTTGAAAAAGGTCCATGTATGACCACATAGGCTTTGGGGGGACATCTAGACACAAGCTATAACACTTATAGTGCAGGACACAATTTGAGTGGCTCCACTTGAATGCAGAACAATTGCTTCAGGATTAGTTAAATTGAGTCTTGTTTCCATGCACTGATATATCCAGAGCTGGCTATGGTATTTCCTCCTCCCTTCAACTGGCTATAAGCAATGCAAATAAGGCTAGCTGAGGTACTGATATGTAATCTTTAAGGCCAACCTACATTTTCCTGTTTTCTCAGATTGTGTTCCCTGTTAAACAGTTGAACCCAGGAGGATGGCAGAGCTACTCAGCTCCAAGGATGTCAGCTGGGTATGAGCCTCAAAGTAAGAGGCTATGACTCCCCAGGGCACAAAAGTTTACATATCAGAAACTGAAGCAACAGCCTCCTAAAATCATTCAAATGCTACCCTAATTGAGATATGCAGACTGGTCTTTCTGCATATCACGCTCCCTGCATATTGCAAAGATGCTTTTCTCCCCAACTGGCTAGCCAGCTCAAGTTACTCATGTAATTCTGAAAGAGGCCTTGGATCAAGGTCTTTGTCCTTATATCCTCACTTGGATTGGATTTAGAACCCCTTGGCTGCCCATAACTTCAAATACGTCATAGTGTCTTTACTCTCACCATGGGTTGGATTGAAGATGGTAGATTGCAATTAACTTGCTGGAATTCCAACAATGTTTCTATGAGATTACAAATATAACTTTCTGGACTATGAAGTGGGTTGGAAAAGAGATTATAATAATTGGATTACAATATATAATACCTGGATTATAATATTATAAGGAATTACTATTGGGATTATAATATTGAGGCCTTAATACATGGTTCTGTTTTGGGTTGGTTTTTTTTTTTGTTTGTTTGTTTGTTTTGGCTTTTTGAGACAGGATCTCACTATGTAGTTCAGGCTGGCCTTGAACTCACTTTGTAGCCCAGGCTGGCCTCAGCCTCCTGAGTGCTGGGATTACAGTTGCGCACCACCATGTCCAGCCTACAACTATGATTCTTGAGGCACAAGGTGAGAGGGCTGCAACTGGTTGACAGTTTTTTGTTTGGCAGAGTCCTGAGGTGGCACAGGGCATCACACAACAAAAGATAGGTAGGACAGGTATATGTATGTCCTAGTCTCTCTTCCTGTTGTCACATAAGCCACCAAGATTCAATCATGCAGGGTCTACCCTGATAATCTCATCTAATTCCAATCATCTTCTAAACACCAAAGTCAAGTAAGTTTCCCTACTCTTAGTGTCTCATAATGGGGATGAAATTTTGGCATGTGGAATTTGGGGAACACACACCATTTCAAAACATATCCCAACCAAAGAAGTATCTCCTTTTCCAAGCCATTATTCCCAACTTCCAGTCCACTCCATCTGACAGTGCTGTACAGGTCACCTAGAACCAGACAATGTGTGACTGCTTAGAAGACTTCTGTTTTCTGACACATGCCAAGAAAAGGATTCCTAAACCATTTCAGCTCAGTTTAAATGCTGCAGTCGGCCACGGATGTATAGGGGAAATGAATAACCCTTCTCAATAGCAGGTATACCTCTGAACTTAATGAATAAAAAACATCAGATGTCATAGCTGCTGGGTTCCTAGTTCTTGGATCCAAAAGTCTTTTATCCTCCAATAGTCTTTTATTTTTCTTCATTGATAAAAGTTTCCATTTTAGACAAATTACATGAGAAAGGAAGTTTGGAATGTTTTTCTAGCAGCTTTGAGATCACTTACTCTAGTGAGGAGCTGTTTGTTATAAAATCTGTTTTAATTTTGTTCTACTCCATTTATTTTTTATTGTATTTTAGTTCAACTATAAAAGATTTTTGGAATGAATCAAAATTTTTGTCGTTGTTGGGGCACTTTAAAACATTTTAGGTCTTCAAATTTTTGTATTTGTTTTTGTTTGCTATTTTTGAGGCAGGGCCTGGAACTCACAATGATCCTCCTGCCTCCACTTCCCTCCTAAAAGTTAGGATTACAGGCATGCAGGCCAGGGATATAGCTTGGTGGCACAGTCCCTGCCTGAGTACGATTCTTGGTACCAAAAAAAAAAAAAAAAAAAAAAAAAATGCACCACCAGGCCTGGCATGCTCAATATTC
Organism: Dasyprocta punctata; assembly: GCA_004363535.1. Lineage (NCBI taxonomy): Eukaryota > Metazoa > Chordata > Mammalia > Rodentia > Dasyproctidae > Dasyprocta > Dasyprocta punctata. The sequence continues at coordinate 7,955 of RJWM01029490.1, forward strand.
ATTTTTCAGTAAATCTGTCTACAGATTAATCTACAGACTAATCTACCATTAGCTGTGGATTAACTAATGGGAAACTTGTAACACCCAGCTGAACTGAATCAGTAAGGTTCTGGGTATGGATGACCCACCTGAGGATTGGTGCCAACAGCATAAAAAGAGAACTGGAGGGGAAGATGTTGTGCTGCTGATTTTTCTGGAGAAGCTTTTCACACTGATATGAACTCAGCTGTTCTCATCGTCAGCGGAGCTCAGGTCCTCTCTGTCACTGAGGATGCTGGTGGTGCTTTTCAGGGAAGCTCTGGTCCCTGCCTTGAGCATAGCTTCTTGGCTCCAATGCAGATCCCTCAGCTTACTGGCACAGATCCTTCATTCTGCTGGCACAGACTTTCTAGCTTCCACCACTGGCCTTTGGGCCTTCCCAGCACAGATCCTTGATATAGACTTGCATGAGACACTGTCATGGACTCTAGACCTCCAGTGGGACTTGTGAAGGACATTGCTGTGAGCTCTAGGTCTTCAACTGGACTCGTACAGGGCATTGCCATGGGATCCAGGGCCTCAGCTGGATTCTTCAGGTCTCTAGTGTATGAACAGATTTTCTGCGCCCTTCCACATTTGATGTTTTGGGTGAATATTATAAAATAATCCTATAAATTATGTATCCTGTATTAAATCTATTCCTCTGTAAATCCTGAATACAACACTGATAACAACATTTAACATTTGCAAATTGTTTACAGCGTGCCAGGTTCCACTCCAAGTTTTTCACTTGTGTTAAATCATTTAGTTCTCACAAAATCACCTTCACACAGTTAATAATATCCCCTCTTTACAGATGAGAAAATGGTGGCACAGTAACTTGTAAGGGTCACCCAACTAGGAAATGGGAAACCATGGTCCAAAGCCAGGCAGTGTGGCTCCAGGGGTACCTACTCCTTCCCATGATGCCTCACTGCCATTTTCATAAATTTATCTCTGCTGATCTACACACTGAGAGGCCAGACTACAACAGAGGCAGAAAGGCTGATAACAATCACACTGTGGCAAAAAGACTGACAAAACTAGGTCTAAGTCCATACAAAACTGGGTGAATGATCTAGCACACAAACACAATGTACGTTTTTCTATTTACATTTATGCTGTTCTGTGTGGTTTCTGGCTTATTAAAACCTTTTTTTTTTTTTCAAAGATGGGCGCAGCCTTGGCATGCAGATGGCCAGGGATGGTTGCCTGCAGCCTATTTTGCAGTGCATTATTTATAGATGCTAATGATGTCATATCTAAGATTTTCTCCGGACTTTTTTTTTTTTTTTTTTTTTTTTTTTTTTTTTTTTTTTTTTTTTTTTTTTTTTTTTTGCAGCACAGGGAATTGAACTCACAACCTCACGCCTGCCAGGGCAGGCGCTTAAGGCACTGAGCCAAACTCCCGGCCCTGGTTTTTCGAGGCAGGGTCGCATTATGTAGCCCAAGCCGGCCTCCAACTCACAACGCTCCGCCTACCTCAGCCTCCCGAGTGCTGGGATTAAAGGCGTGCGCCACCACGCCCGGCTCTCCGGACATTAATTCCCTAGAAATCCACACTCCGAAGGCATCTGCAACACTTAGAACTGAATGACCACAGCCTGGATTTCTGCTATTGATCTGCAGGAAGATCCATGTAATGAGCCTGCATAGACGATTCCCCCAAGTTGAATAATAACTGTAGAAAGGTCTCAATATTCAACTTTCTCAACAGCAGAGGCAACTTACATCCTCAAGGGGTTTAAGTACTCCCAAAATGCACAGCATATTAAAACAAACAATGTAAATATTCAGGTTCAGGAAAAGGCAGAGACGTTATTTAACCCTAAATTCTGAAGCACTGTGGTGCAACACCCACCTTTCAAATACACTCTCGACTTTGCAGTGAAGTTTCAAGGAAAGTACACACTATATAAAACTTACTTAAAACCTCACATCACCTATACCACATCAAGCATAGTACATTAAAAAAAAAAGTCATCCGTATTTAGAATCAGAGTCCGGTTTGTTTTAACTGGTGATCTGCAGAAGGCTCCACAGAAACTGGGTCATGGAAACACTGTATCTAAATATTACTTAAGTGTTTATCACTGCAGGATCTAGCTTCTGAGAACTACCTTGTAAGCATGCAATGCCCAGGCTGGAGAGATTTAAGTGAACTGAAGTTAGCAGAAAATAGTAATAAATGTGAAAAAAAAGTTTGAAAATAATCATAATATAATATAATAGCATACAAGACAGGAGCAGGAAAACAGGTCACGGAGGGTTGGTACAGTTCAGAAAGGACACCATGGCATTCTCACGGGAAGACCTGAGCCTCACAGAAAGTCAGGTTCGCGCAGAGCACCCTTCAGAGGTCACCTCCGTGCGTGCCCGGCACGCTGCCCCCAGCCTCTGCTCTCCCTGGGCAGTGCCTGGGCCTCGGCCACACCAAGAACACCTCTCGAAGGGTGGGGCGTTCCTTACGTTCCATGCCCCGGGGTCCAACCGGGAAGGTCCACGCAGACCAGAACTCTGCTGCTGTCTCAGAGCCGTCTTGAGCGAGAAAGGCAAGGGCTACAGGGCTCCTGAGCACCCTTGGTCCGAAGGAAAAACAAGCCTCAACATCCTCTTTTGAGTGGACTAAACAACAGATGGCCACTCGTTTCCAGTACTACTAGAGGGAAGGAAATAAGAACGCCGAAACGTTATTTGCAGCCTCCTAAGAATCCCCAACTTTCTAGGCAGAAGCCCAGAAAAAAAGAGAATGACCCAGAGGCCCAAAACTTGGGCTGAAAATGAAGACCCTGCCATTGATTTTCCTTGCTTCCCAGCACTTCCTCTGGGGCCTGACATTTATGTACAAATGTGTCCTCACCCGCCTACTCATTCCTTCTCCCTGCCTCCGCCTCAAGTCAACATGAGTGACTTTGGGGCTGGGGGTGCAGTTCAGTGGTAGGGCACTTGACAGGCATGTGTGAAGCAACTCGTTTCAATCCCCAAAATATAAAAAACAAAAAACAAAACAAAACAAAAAAAACCCAACTAGTTAAATTTTCAAAAGCAAGTGCTTTTTTTCCTATATCAGTTTTACAGAAAGGACATTTCTTACCATCAGGGAATATGTCTTCCTCAGGGTCAACCCTGTGTCTGGCACTCATGTATATAATTTATAGTGATCAATACTTTCTGAGGAGTGAGCTGCTCACTGAGGGAGAGGGTCAGAAGGCACAGAAAGGAAAATGACAGCTAATAAAAATAGATATTTACTGAGCACTTACAGTAATCCTCTAAACTTCACAACAATACTACTTGGAGGTTGGTCGCATCGTTGGGCCCATTTTCTAGATGAGGAAACTGAGACACAGAAAGGTGAATAACTTGCTTTAAAGAATCAAGCAAAAAGCTGGGCATGGTGGTGCACGCCTTTAATCCCAGCACTAGGGAGGCTGAAGTAGGAGGAGCGTTGTGAGTTCGAGGCCCGCTTGGGCTACAACACGAGCACAAGGCCGACCTGAGCTACATAGTGCAACCCTGCCTCAAAAAACTAGGGCTGGGAGTTTGGCTCAGTGGCTTAAGCGCCTGTCTGGCAGGCACGAGGTTGTGAGTTCAATCCCCAGTGCCGCCAAAAAAAAAAAAAAAAAAAAAAAAGAAAAGAAGAAGCAAGCAAGCAAGAAAGTGGAAGGGCCAGAGTAGCCGTAGGTAGAGCTGGAAAGAAAAGAGAATATTAGATATAAAATATGAAGGCAGGGCCCTTTTAGTCATGGAACTTACCATGAACTGGGAAGATAAGACTTGGACTTCCAAGATGGGAAGGAGGAAGAGAGAAAGCTGTCACCTCCATATTCAGTCTCTAAATATATTTGAACAAGGTGACTGAATGAATGGTGCATGCAGGTGGCCCTACGACTTGGGTCCAGGACTCTAGTTCTCTGCTTCTTCCAGAATGGGTAGTTCTGAATGACTCTTTGCCCCTCAGAGGCCCCCAAAGCTTGACAGGAACTCATGGCTGGTTCACTCCTCCTGGGACATTCAGGTGCAGAGAACACAGAGGCAGCAAGGCCTGATGCAAGGAGAACTAGACTTTGGAACAGATAGAAGACAGACACTCTGGGGGAAACAGACACAGAGGTGTTAGCATGCAGCCCCCCAGGGGCACAGTGGGGAGCAGGGGGAAGGGAACTGGGAGAGAAGGCAAGCCATATCAGGGGTCTCTGAGCACCAGGCTGACCTGAGCACTTGGCAGGCCCTTAAGGTGGGAACTGGCCTGGAAGGAAAATTTGTCCCTCGACGCCTACAAGGGACTGTTTCACTCTAGCAAATACCTCCTGACAGCTCTTATCAAGAGGCTGCTGCTGCTGGCTGCCTGGGCCCCCTCTGCCCCCACCACCATCCTGGGACTGCCACAGTGGACAGCTATCTGGGGGAAGCAGAAGAAACTCATGAGAGTATATTTAGTACAATTTAAACAGCATGTTCCCAGAGCTGGTGTCAGGGGGCCGAGGGAATGACTCAACCAGGGGAAGTAACCTGTTCACCCAGGAAGCTTCAGGGACTGGCCAAGCAAGGAACCTGCCTAGGTGTCCAAGTTTCTTACCAGTGAGGAAAAGAGACAAAGATCAAATATAGATCACTGGCGGCCAATAAAGCACCATTAGTGCCTCACACCCACTGGCTTCTGGGTTGGGGATCAGAGTGGGACCCACACTCGGCACACTCCTGGGCTGATTTGTACACCCACACTGGGCCCTCTGTGCCTGCAGGCCAGGCTCAACCTCATTCTCCTTAAGCCCCCAGCCCAGCCAGTGAGGTTCCACAGGGAAAATCTCCCTGGCTGCCAAGACGCTCCATTGCTGGGCTGTTCAAACAAAGACATTAAATTGCTATGTAGACTGTCATCTTAAAAATAAAAACTTAAGCCCAGCAATAAATCTGAAACTGTTCCCAAGGGCTTAATGGAATAATGTGTAACAGGCCTGGGTGGCCTGGCTGGCAGGGTGAGGGCTTCTCTGACATTATGAGCCCTTAGGCCAGCTATGGGCCAGAGGGTAGCTTTGAAATTGCTTTTCAAGTGGGCACATTCCACTTATCATCAAAAATTGCAAAAAAAATTTTTTTTTGCGGCACCGGGAATCAAACTCACAGCCTCACGCCTGCCAGGCAGGCGCTTACTCCACTGAGCCAAACTCCCAGCCCTAGTTTTTTTGAGGCAAGGTTGCACTACGTAGCTCAGGCCAGCCTTGCGCTCGCATTGTAGCCCAAGCCGGCCTCGAACTCACAACACTCCTCCTACCTCAGCCTCCCGAGTGCTGGGATTAAAGGCGTGCGCCACCACGCCCGACTAAAAATTGCAAATTATTGTGGGGGATAGGGCAAATGAACAAATCTCTTGAGGGAGCCCTACATTTCAGTGACATAAAAATCAACTAGTTAAAAATGCACGCTGGGCATAGTAGCATACACCTGTAATCCTAGCCCTCAGGAGGCTGAGGCAGGAAGATTACCTCAAGTTCGAGGCTAGCCTGGGCTACATAGTGAGTTCAAGGCCAGCCTGCACTACACAGTAAGACTGACTGAAAAAAACCAAAAAGGCAGCCACCCCCAACCAGACTGAATTGATGGGTCTAGGGTAAAGTCTGCGAAGTTAACTCTTATCAAATCCCCTTCACCCCAATCTGGCTGGTGAAACACACTTTGAGAAACCTCAGGAGACTAAGAGAATTCCAATTAAAACCTTGGGAGTGGAAGTTAAGAACTCAAAACCCTCAGTTTAAAGATATCACCTCCAATGAGATTTTGCTAAAAAGCAAAAAAAAAAAAAAAAAAAAAAAAAAAAAAAAAAAAAAAAAAAAAAAAAAAAAAAAAAAAAAAAAAAAAAAAAACCAAAAAAACCAAACTAACACAGCAGGTGCTTGGGGAGGCAGGAGTAGATCTAGGGCCAAATCAGGGGCCTCCAAGGGTGGATTCAGAACTTCCTTATGAAAAATAATCCAACCAAGAACATTGGTAAACTGCTTGCCTACATGTGCAAGGCTCTAGGTTTCATCCCCAGCACCACACAAAATTACATTAAAATTAAAATTACCCCATCCCGCAATCAGTACAGCGTCCTGTAGATCACTTGGCTGGCTTCCTGGTACCTCTACCTAAGGGCCCTCATTTCTCCTTTTCACTTGGCTCCTTCTCCTGCTGCTGGGTGACAGTGATGAAACTGGCAGGAGGCTGTGTCTTTTCCCATGAAGGAGGCAGACTTTAGACCTAAAACTTCCACAGAATGTAGGCATCTAGGACCCAACCCATGATGTTCAGCAGCTGTCCTTTCTATCGGTGACATAACCCATCCCACTGGGCTTAAAATCTGTTGCACTGAAACAGGTACACACCTCCAATGTTCCTAAATCTGCCCTCAATCTTGTTGGAGTACAACCTGGCCACATGTAAAATCACCCCAAATCATGTATCTCCTGTGATTTAATGGTTCCACATTTATTATATACCACGCATTGTACTACGGGCTTCTCATGTTTTAGAGTAGTTAAGACCACAATTCTATGAAATCCACTTGACAGATGAAGAAACTGACGCAGGTGTCAACCCTTGATTTGCAGCATTTGCTGATTTCCATTAGGTAAAAAGCCCACCATAGCTCATTTTAAACTCCCTATGGTTTAGAAACCATATGGCTTAGTTCCCAGATTTCCAGACTCTTTAACAACTGGCTCTTGCAAGCCAATTTGAGCCAGCTCAGGCACATCACTGAAACTGCAAAACAGGCAAGGCTAGAAACTTGCTCAATGTCACTGAACCAGGGTTCGAACCAGGAGTTTAACTCCAGAGTCCTGGCTCTGACTATCACTCCACAGACATGTGCAGACAACCGGGAATGGCTGCCCACAGCACAAGAGAACCGATCCCTTGAGCCCCTTGATGTGCAACACGGACAGGCTTCCATGACCATCACCTGAGCACTTAACATTTCCTCAGCAACAGTGTAAGACCATTACAATAAGCTTATGTGAAGTTCATATTTGCATAATTTGAGTATTTGAGTCGTCCTCAATATTAAATGCAACGATTTGCATAGTTTGATAGGTAGAGGTTAGGCTCAATTTAGGTGATTAAGAGAGAGGGATAGCTATCATTATTCCCGTTTTGCAGATTCTTACTTGGCACAAAGAAGTTGCACAGCTAATCAGTGGTGGAGACCCAGCCAGCCTGGTTGTAATTTCTTAACCACATAGAATGCTGGGTGAAAAGAGGAAACCAATCAACACGTCCTGACTTCTCAGCACTATGCAGAAGTGAATCTTGAAGTGGGCGACACAGGAAAACCCGTGAACCCTAAACGTGAGAGTCAGACAAACCTGGGTCTGATTTGCCAATATCTATAAAGTGTAATGTCTAAAGCTCCTGCCTTCAGTTCCCCTCTTGCCAGATTATTCTAAGAGTGAACAGAAAACCTGGATGGTGAATGTGGCGCTTGTCCTAGCTGTTACCGTGAACAAAAAGAGAAAGAGGATCAGAATCAAGGGTTTCTTATCCACCGTGGTTCTTTGTCTTTTCAAGGTGCTCCAAACCGTGGCTCACTTTGGTCCAGAGGGAATCCTTGGCCATGCAGAGCTTCGTTGGCAAGAACCACACAGATATTTGCTCCGTCCTAGTGTTCGGCCACCTACCTGGCCCCACTTTTCCCCTCGGCGGTGCAGAGCCGCAGGCGCCGGCTCCGGGGCAAGATGACCAAGGGGGTGCCCTGGTCCAGCCGTGCTCACTGGGGCGCACGCGGGTATCCTGCCCACCGACAAGAAAAACCAGGCCAGGGTCCTGCTTTCGGACTCTGGATCCCACTCTACCTTTAAAGTTTGGGGTGTTTTGGATCTCCTTTTTCTCCTAGACCATCACTAAAAAGAAAACTGTTATTGTTCCCTTTTCAGCCAAACTTCCTCCCCAGAGCGTCTCTCAAAGCTCTGCGCTCCCGCCGCAGCTGGGACCGCGGGGCGCGAAACCCAGCAGGGAGAAGTGGCGGGGCGGCCTGGGTTCCCGTCGGGGCGGCACCGCCGAGCCGCGCCCGCGCCCAGCAGGGAGGGAAGGATGCCCAGCGTGCAGCGCCGGCCGGGGCGGCTCCTCGATCCCTCCCGAAGCCCCGGCCCACAGGTCCCGTGAGCCGCTTACCTGACGGCGGCCGCTTCCTGCTCAGCCGGCTCACGGCGCGGTTAAACATCGCCGCGGGCGCCTGGCGGAGGAAGGAGGCGCAGCCCGGCGGCGCGGCGGCTGAGTCGGAGGAAGGCGAGGAGGAGGAGGAGGAGGGTGAGGAGGAGGAGTCCGCTCAGCACCGCCCCAGCGCGCCGGGCCTCGCCGGCCGCCCTCCTCTCCGAGAGGCGCCGCGTGGCGCGCTCCGTGCGCCCTCCCCGCCCGCTCCCGCAGGGGCTCTGGATCCCGCCCGGAGAGCCGGGGCGGGGCGGGGCGCCCCAGGTGACCCCTCCAGATCCGCGCCGTGGACGGGGAGCACGCGGCCGGCGGGGTCAAGATGCCGCCAGTTTCCAAGTCCTGCTTCGGTCCTGGTCACCCGCCCTCTTCTGAGCACAGCCAGGAGAAGCTGGCTCGGCGCCGCGGGCCCACCGCGCTGGGTGACTGGGGCAGGCCGAGGTCACCTCCCGCTCGTGGCGAACCCGAGGCCTCGCGTGTCGGCCAAGTCCGTACGCGGCACGGCCCGTGGCCTTCGCCCCCTCCTCCGGGAATCTAGGGCGCCCGCGCGCAGGACCTGTCCACCCCCGGGACTTGGTGGGCGCCGGGCCTTCCCACGCCGCGAGTGCGGGTGGGGCGTCACCAGGGCCCGGGCCGCAGGACCTCGAGGAGGGAACGGAGCCGCCGCGGGTGGGCGCCCTTTCCCGGGTCCCTGCGCGCCGGCGCCAGAACTCGGGCGCCTGCTGCCCTTGGCTTGAGGATCCAGGGGCGGACCTCGAGGAATTCTGCAGGAATCTCTGTGGTTCGAGCGCGGGCCAGCTGCGCTTTGCCCGCCCGCGCGCCCAGAGCACATCTTTAACTTGGGGGAAGCCGCAGGCCGGGTCTTTCCGCTCGAACGACCAGAATCCTTGAGGTTCCCCGCTGGCCTCTTGGCTCGTGTCTCCGGTCCCCCTGTCAGTCACCTGCTCTGCGGGGCGCTCCAATCTTCTCTGTTTTCTCATTTCTTCTACAAAACAGCCCAAGGGGGATGTCATTAGCCCCATTTTCTTGAACATTTGCTTTGCAAGGAATTGTCTTTCTGGCGAGTTTTATTTTTTCTCCTTGTGTGTCTAGCTTTGTCTCTAAATTGGTCTTTATTTTTAGCTGTACTAATTGCTATTTTTCTAAACTGCTCCCCAGTCGCCCCCTCATTCTTTTGCAGTATTTTCACTAGTTGGCACTTTCTTTTATATCTTCTATTCTGAGCCTCCTGTTCTGCTGGTTTTTCCTCTCTCCCTCTGCTTACCCCACAGTCCAATTCAACCCTAGCTACAGCCTCTTTGTGGTTGTTTCTTATTTCTATCCCTTTCCTTCCTTGCCCAGAGTACGCTCTGGCTCTGCTACTGCAGAGTATCTCCAGCCTCCTGAAGGTTTCCGGTTGCGACTCAGAGACTATGGAGTGGTGAACAGGGCTGGAACCTAGCTGAGAAGCTGCCCTTCAGAAACCTTTCCTTCTGTTATCCGTGGACTCCAGGGACAGGCTTCCATCCACTGAAATAATGCTTAAAACTATAACCAGAGCCTTTGGAAAAGGGAGATTTTAAAAGCTGGCAGAGTTTTGACTCTAAATGAGAGCACGGCTTCTTACAGTAGCAGAGTTTGTGCAACAGTACCCCCCCCACCCCTGCCACCCAGAAAACGTTCCCAGAGACCAACCACAAGTAATCCTACCACAGGAAAGAAGGGTATCGGCACAGTGGGGCAGAAAGTAGACACAGTCAGCCAAAGTCTGTCTCAGTTGTCAGGTCCAACCTGCCATGTCCTCAACCCCAGTGTGGGCTTCAACGTGCTTATGGATGCCTCTTGAACTAAGAATGCCGGGTTTTTCCTAAGGGAAAAATTTAACAGCTTCAAGTCACTTTCACCGTCTCAGTAAGTACAAAAAGAAAGACCATCCTCATGACATTGCCACAAACACCTGTTTTAAGTGTCCGAAGAGCCAGTTTTGTGTAACATGTAAAAGGCCAAGAAGAGAAGCACAAAGCCTCATAAAGTTCACTAACCACACTCATGCACTGAAGTTCTGCCCCTGTTCAGCATCTGAACAGAAGGTGCTCAGCATCCACAAGTACCACTCCTCCAGTGCGCCCCTGCCCCCATAGCCCAGCTCAATCAGTCTACACCAACAATGACAGCCAGTCTGGGCAAGAAGACACGTAGCTTGGTCTCCTTTCTCCCCCTGCTGGTCTCACCTTTGGTTTACCAAGTTTTCAGTCAGGCAAAAACTAAAAACTCTTGACAACTTCCAGTAAAGCAGAATTTCAGAGGGATTATTTACCCTAGAGGTTAATGTGCTTTATTCTGTTCAGAAACTTTACAGAATTGGTGGTAAATTGTGACTATATTTTAGCATCTCTTTTATGACCAGAATATATATAGTAAGACTATTCTATACAATTTGAGGCAGATCCAGTAAGGAAAATAGGTAAATCATAAGTGCTTGAAGAGATCTAGGTACCAGTCCTGACCATGCAACAGACCAGTTATGTGTCCTTTGTCAATTACAGCCTTGTGGGATTGAGCAAGGAAAGGGTGACACCTACATTCCAAGGGTGTAGTATGCAACAGCAATAAACAAAAATGTATCTGGCTTAATTCCAGCACTTGGGAGGCTGAGGTAGGCGGAGCATTGTGAGTTTGAGGCCGGCTTGGGCTACAACGCGAGCCATAAGGCCAACCTGAGCTACATAGTGCAACTCTGCCTCAAAAAACCAGGGCCAGGAGTTTGGCTCAGTGGCTTGAGTGCCTGTTTGGCAGGCATGAGGTTGCGAGTTCAATCCCCAGTGCCACAAAAAAAAAAAAAAAAAAAAGTATCTGGCATAGTGCCCAGCATATGTATGTGCACAAAAAATACTGGAATCTACATTGCTCTTACTCCCCCTGTAAGGCTGTTTTGATAAATAATAAACCTTAACCTACACACAGTCGAAGTAATTATTTTTTTAATTATAGAAAGTTGGCAGGGCAGCAACAGTGTGATGTTCACAGTGGAAAAAAAAAGAAAGTAAATTGCTATAACCTTTTTAACTTGGCAATCTACAAGGCCCTTCAAAATATTTATGCCCATCTGCCTACTAAATAATTCTACAATTGGTGATTTGTGCCAAGGAAAGAATAAGCAATGCAAAGATTTATGTGTATCATAGTACTATACTTCTTCTTATGTGTGTTATTTATACCACCTAAAAATGCCTCTTAAGGGTTTTAATTTATACCTAAGTGGAATATTTAGTAGTACAAAGACCATGTGAAAACTATTTGGCAATGTGTGAGCATGCTTATGACAAAGCTTTCCAAAGCTTTCATATCAGGAAACACAACAGAGACATTTTTCAGTGGATGGTAAAATAGAATAGAAAATATAGTTTATTTTAAGGATAGTAGTTGACTACAACAAAATATTACTAGAATTTGTCTCTAGATGATAGGATAATGGGTGATTTAAATTTTTATTGTTGTATTTTCCTGTTTGGTGTTTTGTTTTGTTTTGTTTTGTTTTGTTTTTGAAACAGGTTCTCACCATGCAGTTCTGGCTGGCCTTGAACTCACTACATACCTAGGCTGGCCTCTAACTCATGACAGTCCTTCTAACTCAGCCTCCTGAATGCTGGGATTATAGGTCAGCACCGCCACGCCTGGTGTGTTTTCCTGTTCTGTAAAATGGCTGTAGGGTACAAGTGTTTTAGTGGGGGTAAATATTCAGTAATTGAAACCTGAAATCTCCAATGATTTTAATGCTACACATATATGAGCCCTCATTTTTACAGTTTTCCTTTCTTAAAACTCTTAATTTCACATGGAAGGGGAAAGTAGACCCCAACTGCCTTTCCCATCTTTGATCTCTCTTGCACTTCTAGACACACATTCCTGGCATATCACAGCTGGAGGAATCCTGGAAGAGCAGCCACTTGTGCTCCAGACTAGGAAACTGAGGCAGACAGCAGCTAAGTTTGAATGTGGTTAGTTTTAGCTAGTGTGATGCCAGCTTTCCTGTCTACTGGGCAGGAGGTCTCTGCAACAGCACCTTCTCATTCATGCCATGTGGTATTCATGACAAGGCACATGAAGAGGAAACTTTGTGTGTAAGATTAAAATTCTAATTAGAATTTTCAGTCAAAAAAGCCAGATTACAGGCTAGGGATATAGTTTAGTAGTAGAGTGCTTGCCTCACATGTGTGAGGCCTGGGGTTCAATTCTCAGTATCCACCCACCCCACTCCCAAAAAGTCAGATTAATTCTATCAATCTGTATCTCTCCAAACTCAAGACAAAAACGATTAACCAGGGAGGAGCAGTGGCATCGCACCTGTAGTCCTAGCTTTTCAGGAAGCCGAGATAGGAGGATCACATGTACCCGTGAGTTTTGAGTTTGAGAGCAGATGGGTTGGTGCAATGAAACCCTGTCTAAGGAAGGGGAAAAAAAGTCAAATCTGGTGTGGAGCTCATGCCTGTCATTCCAGCACTCTGAGAGATGAAGGCAGGAGGATCTAAGTTCAAGCCTAGCCTGAGAAATTTAGCAAATTAGTGAGACTGTTTCAAAGGTAAAAAATTTAAAAAGTAGCCGGGTGTGGTGGCGCATGCCTTTAATCCCAGCACTCGGGAGGCTGAGGTAGGAGGAGTGTTGTGAGTTTGAGGCCGGCTAGGGCTACAACATGAGCGCAAGGCTGGCCTGAGCTACACAGTGCGACCCTGCCTCAAAAAATCAGGGCCGGGAGTTTGGCTCAGCAGCTTATGTGCCTGTCAGGCAGGCGTGAGGTTGTGAGTTCAATCCCTGGTGCCACAAAAAAAAAAAAAAAATTTCAAAAGTGCTAGGGAAGCATCTCAGTGTCAGGGCCCTGAGTTCAAGCCCCAGTTTTGGAAGGAAAAAAAAAAAAAAGCCACAAAAAGAGGAGAGGCCAGGTGACACATTTCTACAATCAAAAGTTTGAGACCAGCTTGGGCAACTTAGCAAGACCCTGGCTCAAAATAAAAAATAGGGTTAGGGATGTAGCTCAGTGGTAAAGTGCTCCTGGGTTCCATCCCCAGTACTTAAAAAAAAAGAAAAAATCAGCATCTCGGCATGGTGGCACACACCTATAATCCCAGTACTTTGGAGACTGAGACACGAGCATCATGAGTTAGAGATCAGCCTAGGTAACAGAAGAGTTCCAGGCCAGCCTGGACTGCATAGTGAGACCTTGTCTAGGTGTTGGGGTGAATGAAGAGAGAATATTCAGAAATTTAGAGGTAAATCTCTGAAGAAACAGCTAAAAAAAAAAAAAAATTTAGCCTGTGAGGAGGAAGCCCAGGAGAGGAAGCTGAAGGGAGTACTATTTTCAATGACTTTCAGTACTATTTGACTTTTGTTATGGTGGTGTTGTCATTTGATTTTTTGTTTGTTTGTTTGTTTGGTACCGGGGATCGAACTCATGACCTCACATTTACCAGGCAGGCGTTTATGCCACTGAGCTAAATCCCTGGCCCTGTTGTTTGATTTTTGAGGCAGGGAACTGCTGTGTAGTCCAGCCCAGGCTAATCTTGAACTTGTGATCCTCCTGTCTCTGTCTCCTGAGTGCTGGGATTACAGGCATTCAGCACCTCAGCAGTTTGTTTGACTTTTTAAATTATACGTATGTATAGATCATTTTACTGAAAATGAAAGTTAATTTTTAAGTCTTAGCAATTGGCACTTGTGCAGTCCATAAGAAAAGAGGAAAAACTTGGTTGACATCACCAATAATAGCAATAGCTAAATCTCAGTGAGTCCTTAGTAGGTGATTGGCACTGTTCTAATACCAATTTAAATGTGCCTCTTACAAAAAAGGCCACTTTAGAAGGGTCTCAGTTGCCACTGTACATGGCCTCTGATGGAGCTGGAACCAACTGCAAGTCATACTGTGGCCCCTTGTGGGTTGAAAAACTTCACACTTCGCTAATCTCTGTGACACAGGAATTCTCAGACATAGAAACAGCAGAAGAGAGATCTGGAGAACAGCTCAATGCCAAGGTACAGATATTGACAACAGGGTTAGAACTCACCTTTTGGCTCCTAGTGACAACTCTACACAATTCTTTACACAACTGTCCCACATTCATGAACAGATATTGACTGATTGATTGATTGCAGTGCTGGGAACTGAACCCAGGACCTGGTGGGTGCTCTCTACCACAAAACTACATGCCTAGACCAGAAGAATGCTTCTTATTGAAAATCTCATGTTTCAGATACCTACTTTGTAACATGCCTTTTTTTTTTTTTTTTTTTTTTGCGGCACCGGGGATTGAACTCACAACCTCGCGCCTGCCAGAGCAGGCGCTTAAGGCACTGAGCCAAACTCCCGGCCCTGGTTTTTTTGAGGCAGGGTCACACTATGTAGCTCAGGCCGGCCTTGCACTCGTGTTGTAGCCCAAGCTGGCCTCGAACTCACAACGCTCCGCCTACCTCAGCCTCCCGAGTGCTGGGATTAAAGGCGTGCGCCACCATGCCCGGCTTCAACATGCCATTTTTAAATGCTAAAGGAAAAGGGTCTGGGATTTCTAAGAATTGTTTTGTTGTTTGTTTTTGCAGACAAGGCCTCACTATGTAGTTCAGGTTTCCCCTGAACTTACCACATAGCCTAGGCTGGCCTCGAATTTATAGCTGTCTCCTGCTTCAGCCTTCCAAGTGCTGGAATTATAAGCATAGCCAATCATGTCTGGCTCTTCTAAGAATCATTATCTAGTCTTTCTTTCAAATCTAGATACTAAAATGTCCTCTGAAAAGTAGAGAGAGAGAGAGAGAGAGAGGCAGAGAATTATTGTGCATGAATTTCACACACACACACACACACACACATACAAATGTGAACACAGTAACACTGCTTCAGTCTTTCACTGTTTCACTGTCAAGAGCATCTCTCAAAAGTACTGTCCAGCAATGTGAACCCTCAGCCACAGCTAAGCCAAGTGGGCAGGACCTCTGCTCAGGGCCCCTCAAAAACTCCTTGGGAATGTCACATTCTCTTGGGTATTTCTAGATCAGTATTTTGTGGACCTGGTGTATTTGGTTAAAGTTGCAGAATGAGGTGGGTGGTAGCAGTGATGGGGGTACAGCTAGGTTGGGCCAATGTATAGTACTGTGTGCCTTGACCATGATGAAAAATGAGTGCACTAGAATTGATATCGGGGAAGAGGGCTACAATGACCACTATTTAAGATAAACACGGATTTCCCATTTTGGATATCTGACATAACTGAGACTCTTTATGAAAGTTTTAAATTTCATTACAAAAGTATATAGCCATCAAATACCTATCAATATTCCTTACTACTTATTTGAATTAAAGAAAATTCTAAAAATAATTTTTTATCTAAACCCATGCATTTACATTTCTCTGATACGGAAAAATATGAAAGTGCTTCATGATTTTTTATTGCACTTTTCTGGTTACTCATCTATGCTCATAAACTAAAATGCTTAGAAACTTATAAAGAACATATTGTGAAACAGGGAGAAAATGTTCAAGTGGGAAAAACTAGGGAGAGGGAAAGGAAGGGAAAAGGAAAAAATGATAAGAAGGAAAAATGGAAATAAAGCTTTTGTAAATAAGGAGGGGAAGAGGGGTTAAAGGCAGAGTTGGGGAATGGGAAAGAAAAAAAAACAAGTTATATCATGTACAGGTAAATTCCCTATAATGTGATCATTATGTATACTTAAAATGTACCAATGAACTTAATTAAAAGAAAAAAATATCACAAATTTCATCTGAGAGTTACAAAGCAATCTTCAAAAAATAGACTACTTAGC
>RJWM01029491.1:0-24418 GCA_004363535.1 Dasyprocta punctata
AAGGTAAACGATAAAAAATAAACCAGGCATTTGAAGAAGACATTGAGGAAGCAGAAAGTATGTAGGTTTTAAAGGCCCCTGGGCTGCAATTTGAAGAACAGGGTAATAAATTAACTTAAGGACTAATTTATGTGGTGTGAGTTTGAGTAAATACAGGAAGCAAAATTGCCCTGGTTTTAGAAACAGTGCTGTTTGAAACACTTTTCAAACAACAGTGGGGAACTTAAAGCTTGGAACTGAGCACCAACGTATCATCTGCACAAGATTCACCCACCAGAAGGAAGAGCAGACCTTCAGACTGAGGAGAAGGGCAAGGGTGGGCCGGCATCACCAGCTCACCGTGCAGAGGGCAGGGCTGCATGTGTGGGGTGGACAGAGGTGCGGGAGGGGCTCGGGAGAACTCTGCAGGTGCCCCAGCACTCTCCACCCCGTCCCCACCCTATGCACTTGGTCAGGCATCTGTCATGGCAAGGCTCTGAGAGGATCAGGGCCAGTGGGGCCTCTGCCCACAAGGCTCAGCAGAGTGCATCAGAGCATCGGAGAAGAACCTCATCATTCTTCAAGATGAAAGATGAACCTAAGACAACAAAGTGTGTTCCTGCTCCCATCTGAAAGGTCAGGGCAGGACCTGAAATAGACAGAGCTGGCAGGGCATCTCATGGGGTTCTAGGACAGAGCCTGTGGCTGTTTCTAGAAACCTACAAGATTTTAACATTCACCAAAGTAAAATTCACAATGTCCAGCATCTTATCAAAAATTACTAGATACAAACCTTATAGAAAGATAACTCACAATAAATCACATAATGATACGTGAGCTATAAAAAATTCCACAATAAAATCTTCAGAACCCAGGTCTAAGAGATGCATTTACATTCAATACCCAAAATCAACTCATAAAATTAAAAAAAAATTGATAAAATGGACCTTGTCGAAATTTAAAGCCTTTCTTCGTGAGTGAGCCTCTGAGGGAAATAAAAGCGAAGGTTGCAGGCTGGGAAAAGATGTCTGCAAACCACATCCCAACAAAGGCATTGAATACAGACTGCACTTTAAAATACTTGGAAAATCAGTATACAAGGATATAAACAATCCAATCAGAAAATGGGCAAAAGACAAGAACAGGTATGAATCCAAAATATTTGAAAGGAACTCCTTGAAAAGGAGAAAGATAGCACCGTATGGAACCCCAAGACCTGTAAAGGGGCTGGGTTTTACCTCCTGCAGGAAAGATGTGGCCACCCTCAGTTTCACAGGGTCCACTTGATCCCGGGCAGCAGGGCCTATGTCAAGGCCGGAGACCTGGCGCCTGTCAGCCATCTCATGCAGAGGGGCACCTGCTGGGGGCAGGACCACCAGGCCATGCGTGTCCTTGCCCTGCCTTTCCAGCAATGTGGACCAGCAGTTCTAAGAGTGGATCTTTATGATTCAGGGTTGAGACAGAAATCTCCGATATCTTCAGTGAAGAATGTAATGAGAAGCAGGTAGTTTTTATTTATTTATTTTTCTAATTATTTCTGGTGGAAAATTGGGACTAGTACAGAAAAAGAGAAGCCTAGGATCTTTATCCTGCAGGGTTGAAATGAAGTTAGAATTGAGTTTATCAGTACATATTCTAGTGACAGTGGTAATTAGATAGATGGACAGAGAGATGGATGGACAGGCTGAGGGACAGACAGACAGGTATTCTGCAGATAGAGAGATACTGTAGATAAATGATAGACAGATGGACAGACAGACAGACACTGACTGCAGGGGTCGATGTGGAAATGCACACATCTGGATGTGTGCACCTGATCTACCTCTTACCACCATCCAAAACCAAACGCATAGCGATGACAGACACACCCACGTCTTGGGCTCACTACCAAAAAGAGTGAGCGCTCGAAACTGGGTGGAGAGAAGGGAAGGAAGTGGTCTTTCAACAAGTTGCGCAGAATAATTAGGAAACCCCAGGGACCCCAGGAATGCAGCAAAAAATCACATGGGCAGCTTTACACAGTCCCCATGGCCAGCTGTGCGCAATGAGAACACACAAAGTAAATGATAACCATGAAACAGCACTTTCTCAAATAAAACGGATATAAAATGTAGGAGCGAAATAGAAACCAGGGGCCCATAGGATAGAAATGGGTGAAAAACTGAAGTCATTTAATAAATATGGAAGCCTGGTGGCTCTGGATGACAATCCATGCTGTCTTAAAGTAGTGGGCAAAAGTTGGAAGACGAGATGTTCACACCATCTCTGATTACCTCTGCACAAGTTCTGCATTCCGGAAAGGTGGGCGTGGTTACTTTATATTGATGTCACTTTAAGAAATCACACCTAGATTTACTACTATTTTATATTTTAATACTCTTGTAAACAGTGTGTTTGTTCTTGCTTGTCACCATGAAGTGTAAGCACGTCGCTTTTCATTTAAAAGTTAAAAAAGAAAAACGGAAAGGAAGAAATCACACCTAAGGCCAGGTGGTGATGCAAGTCTCTAATCCCAGAACTTGGGAGGCTGAGGCAGGAGAATCACTGCAAGTTTGAGGCCAGTCTGAACTTCATAGTGAAACCCTCTCTCAAAAAGGCAAAAAAATAAAATAAAAAAGAAGTCACATCCAGTACCAGTGATGTGGGGACATCATGTGCCTCCCATGGGAGGCAAGAAAAGAGCTGGGAACCTAGAGTGGTCTCCGGCCAGAAACCCGTCCCCTGCCTCCCCAGACGCCGGGCACCCGACCCCGCAGCTCGGAGTGCCCGGCCCCGGCCCAGGCCCCGGCCCCGGCCCCGTGCTGGCGCTGGCGCTGGCGCTGTCAGAGGCTCGCAGGGAGGGAGCACGGCGCTCGGATTCCCAGCATCGGCTTCCGCGGCTTCCTCGCCTGCGCAACCCCGGAAGCGGACGCTCCCGAGCTAGGGGTGTCCTCCGGGCCACACGCCGGCTCCGCGCCCGCGCCCTGACCTCGAGGACGAGACTGACTTCAGACCCCCTTAACCTGTGTTTGCAAACAAGCCTCCCAGTGCGGACCTCCCCACCTAAGCGGGCGCTAGACTGTTTCTAAAGGGTGCCCCCCCAGGCCTGTTATCCGCAGTCTGAACCAAGCATTTGAGAACTGTAGAAGATTAAGGAAGCCGACATTTTCCCATGTATTTAAAGTAGATGACTTTGTAATGCTAAGTGGAAGATTAGTTTTGTCTAATAATGCAAACTTGGACATCTGATCATCTTTTAAGCCCAAATTTACCAGTTGACTGACGGAGTGTGCGATTTATCTGGCTGTGTGGTCAGTGAGGCGAGGAAGGGAGACGCGGGGACGGGCACGGTGCGGTGTGTCGGGGGCGGTGAGGGAGACGCGGGGACGGGCGCGGTGCGGTGTCTCGGGGGCGGTGAGGGAGCCGCTTTTCAGGCCATCGCAGGCAGGCAGAGCCGGCCCGGGCAGTGAAAGGGAAGCCCGGGGCGCCAGCAGGAAATCCAGCAGGAGCGGACTCCGCTAGGCCAGCCTCTCCCCTGGGCTGGCTGCAGGTTCTCATTCTCCACCCCCTTGATAGACAGACAGACGGACAATTTCTTTCTCTCAGCATTCTCAGTTTTGTTCTCTACTTGCTAAGAACTTTTAAAATATTTATAAATATTTTAAAATATTTGGCTCAGTGACTTAAGCACCTGCCTAGCAGGTGCAAGGTTGTGAGTTCGATCCCTGGTGCCACAGAAATAAATATAAATAAATAAAATATTTACAAGAAAATGACATGACTAAACGGCCATGTGTTTTATATATAAACCTACTGCACAAAAGAATCTCCAGTTGACTCAGGTAGTTAAAGCCCCTTTTACCTTTGCTAATCTGCAGAACAGGATCATAGTTTGGAATAAACAAACTTACAAAAGAAACAAAGTTAGAAAGAAAAACATCAAAGCTGTTGGTCTTTCCATGTATGAAATAGCATGAACGCCTTTGGAGGCTACTTTTCTCCAGAACGATTTCTATGTCATAGACCTCATTATCGCTACAAACTTGAAAATCTAAAGCGGAAAAAGATTTGAAGCCAAGATGCAGTCACTGCACATTAGCTTTCCTTCTAGGACGTCTGTTTCCTTGTCCCTTAAAATGCCTGTTCCAGGCAAGGTTAATGGTTTCAAATGGAGTTTTGCACCCAAGTTTACTAGAAATAGAGATTTTTATCAGGACCTAGGAATTGAATTCTATGTAGGATTAAAGCAAAAACACTAAGATTTATATATCACCTATTCCATATTAAAGGACAAGGAACTTCTTTTCTCATTGAAAATGAGAAATAAAAAATATTTTTTAACTTTATCTTTCCAAAATGAACAGTGAGGGCCCATTCCCCATTTTTGACTGATTGCGGGTGCTCTGAGGGAGCTGTGGGTGTTAGATGTTTCAGGGAGGGATGCAGCACAGAGCCAGTGTCAGAGTCCCTGTCCCTGGTCGCCTGCGTGTGGCTTCCACCTGCTGTCCCGCCAGCGCGTGCCCCTTTCCCGTGGTGCCGCTCTGTGGTTCTTCCAGTCCCAGGAACCGCCCCCCTCCTCCCCCACCAGCGAAGCCCCAGATTTGTGTGGAAAGAAAGCAGGGTTCTGTGAACGCCCCACTGCCAACTTCCAGCTGCAGAAAGATGACAAGCAGTGCAGACCACGGCCCTTCCTTCCCACACATCTGCAGGAGGTGGACCGTCCTCGGGCTCTGGCGAGGGGCTTCTGCATCTGAGCCAGCAGTGGTGCTGGCCTGGGAACAGCCAGGGCCTGATGTCCACGGTGTCTGGCACTCACCGTGTGGCACAGAACTTCTTGTCCTCTGGTTCTCTAGAAGAGGCGAGCAGGGAAATGAGGAAGAGTGTTCAGACGGTTCCCACTGCCTCCCACCAGAGAGCTGCAGGGCGGCACCCACCTGGTCCCCTGGCAGGTACCTACTGGTCTCACCCCTGGCCATGCTTGCTGAAAGCGGAGGCAGGATCACACGTGTGCACGGAGCCACAGGGCCCGCTGTGCGGCTGGGGCCTCCCGCAGACCTCTCTGCCGAGGTCCCCAGAGCCCTGCCCAGCTGCTGGTGGTGTTTAGGATGAAGGGAAACAGCTGGGGAATTCATGGGGCCACAGGAGACCATGAGACAGCTCCAGTCACGTTTCAGTGCCAGGGCCGATTCTTCACGGAGAATACCAGGGTGCCAGGTGCGGTTCAATTCACAGGATTTCAACTTCTTTATGTTTGGAGGCATTGCCAACATTTTTGACTTTTTACCATGTTTTCTTGTGTGCCTGACAATTTACCCTTGGTGTCCCCATTCCCTGAATGTGACGGGGTGGCAACTGACCGCACAGAGACCTTTCAGTTCATTTTGATCTCTTCTTGCCTCTCTCTGTGTGGGTTCTGAGCTGCTCTGACCGCACACCTGAGGCAGGAACCTGTGAAGAGGGAGACCGATTTTCTGCAGTCCTGAGACTGATGTTAGAAATCAGGGGCCAGCATCTGGTCAGCGCATTTGTGACAGGTCGTCTCCTTGCGGACTGCAGAAAGGTGTGAGGCATAGACAGCAGGGAGAGGCTCACTACAAGAGGAAGAGGAAACCCGTCCCCGAGATGAAATCCTCACAGCCTCGTCACTCCTGAGCTCCCCTCTTTCGGCACTGTCACATGGGGGATGGGGTCCCCAGCCTCTGGAGTCTGGGGATGTATTTGCAGTGCAGCAACCTCCAAGGTAGTGCTGCGTTGAGCTGATTCCTACACAGTCATGAGCTCCACACACCCTTCAACAAGTGCCGACAGCTCGCAAGGCCACTTCTGGCATCCACAGACCTCTGCAGTGGAGCTGCACAGGGTGGAGACGCTGAGGGCTTGGGGGAAACCTTTGTGAAAGGAAACCTCCTAGAAAACTGCCATTGTGCCGCAACCCAGGGTAGAGAAAACCAGAGATATGGGAAGAAATCCCTAGTTACTATAGCAACCAGGATAGGTTTTTGTCACTATTTATAATCATGCATATTAGAGCTGAGTATTGCATGCTGTATTTCTATTTTTATGTATCCCAATTAAAAACACGCTCTTACTAAAATTTTCTCCTCTGCTTCCAACATGCAGGAGAAATGAAACTATTTTAAAAATTAGAATTAACTTCAAAATTATCAAAATGAGAAGGAAAAACAAGCACGAAGTATCCTTCAGATACCAGTTTGCACAGGAGCCCTAACCAGCTTTGCGCACGACCTCAGTGTTCTCCCCTCCTGCCGTGCGTGTCGTGTGCACGCGCGCTGCAAGCCCTTCATCCCGGCTCCAGGATCCCGGATCCAACCTCATCACTCAGCTCCAAAGGAAGGGGAACCCGCACGCGGTTCAGGTTTCCACGTGAGCTGCGAGGCCAGGTTCCTGGGGAAGGACCCTGACTGGGCTTCAGACCATTCCGGAGCTGGAACTGAACAGAAGGAAGGAAAGTTTCTGGCCAAGAGGCTGGAGGTTAGGTCCGGATTTTGCTCCCTGACAGGGGCACCTGTGGTCTGTTTCTCAGCTGCGAAATTAGGGTAATAAGCACAGCGGACTCACAGTGCTGCACCGGAGACTGAATGAGATAGTGACCTGCACGCTGCCAGCGCTCAACACACTGATTAACGTCCACGTTACTCAAATGCCGGAACCCATGGGCGTTCTCCCGCCCAAATTAGCACCTCATCACTAGGTCAGAAGTTTCCAGGTTTACACAATATGGAACTTCACACTGTGTATTTTATGGAAAGTTAAAGAAATAACTTGAACCAAATTTTAAAGAGAGGAAGATACTGGCGCAGATAAAGGAGCAAAATTAATTATCCCAACCTTCCCTGAACCAGTTGGGGAGGCCAGAAAATGACTAAAATGCACTGTGATAAAAGCCCAAAGAGGACACAGATGGGGCGCTCACCAGGACACAAGAAATATTTTCCCTGCGCGGTGCCGGCAGCGTAGAAGGGCGCGGCAGCATCTGCCCCGGCTGGTCACAGGCCAGGCATTCCGTGGCGCTGCTCTTTCAGGACCCCGGGGAGCCCTGTGCTCGTCCTTTGCTGCCTGGAGTTCTCGGGGTGCACAAGGCAATCGTCCACCCAAGGAGAGGTGTCCTTCTCTACTGATTTGCAAACCATGCTCATGCTGCACGCAGTTCCCGCCCTGAAACCCAGACTTGAAACCGAAATGTAGGGACCGCCCACTGGAGGAGAGCGCACTCGGGTGTTTGTCGGGCGAAGCACACCTGCGGTAGCGTCCTAGGTGTCTGAGGTGACTTTTCCAAGCACACGGGTCTCCCTGGCACTTCCACGAGGACGCGGGCCCCTGCGCAGAGGTTGCCCCACAGGAGCGGTGCGCACGTGTGCGTCCCTGACCCCCACGCGCCGTCTGCAGCGCGGGGACCCAGCACGCGCATGAGCTCCCCAGGTCCGAGGAGTGTTTGCTCTTTGACATCGTTTGCAAAGCGCATTCTTTCATCAGTGGTTCGCCATCACTGACCAACACGTTCAAATGTCTGAGAACTACCTTGGGCAATCAGCCACGTAAGATCAGAACTGTGTCAGTTCCCAACATTATTC
Organism: Dasyprocta punctata; assembly: GCA_004363535.1. Taxonomy (NCBI): domain Eukaryota; kingdom Metazoa; phylum Chordata; class Mammalia; order Rodentia; family Dasyproctidae; genus Dasyprocta; species Dasyprocta punctata. The sequence goes on from RJWM01029491.1 coordinate 7,551, forward strand.
AAAGAAAGTTCTCCAAAAATCAATCTCACAAAAATGTGACTTTTACTAGCTACGACAAGCGTTATTGATAAACTTCCGCTCAAGAGAAAAAGATTTAGAAAAATATAAACGTTTCCCCAAACACACATCTGATGTTGACACATCACATTCCAGATTTCCCCTAGGGCAGAGCGCCCCAGACCAGAGCCACGGACCACCTCCGGTGTGAGCGGCGCAGGCGCCTGGAGCTTCATCCGTGCGCGCAGCCTCCCTGAGCGCCGCCAGGACTGCGGAGCGCCTGCGCCAAATCAGCCGCAGTGGCCGGCTCCTGTGAACTGCGCATGCGGAAATCTAGGCCGTGGGCTGCTCTGGATCGTGCTGACCCAGCCGCTCTGGTCCGTGGAAGAGGGACTTCTGTGAAGCCAGGCCCACGGGCTCTGAGGAACCCGAAGACTAGACACATTATTAACACACAAAACCACACCCCATCGCCAAATGTCCCCGCGTTCTTGGGTAATTGACTTTTTTTTTTTTTTTTTCCCGTCCCCGCCCCGGGTAATTGACTTTTGAACTGAGAATTATGGAAGTTTCTAACACCAAAGAACTCATACTTTTCTTTTTCTTTTTTTTAATTTTTATTTTGAAGATACTAAAATACAACGAAACATAGCAAAACAAAGTCAATCAAAACAAAGCAGTAAAACTGGTACAGAACTTCAAAGAAAGACACCAGGAAAACAACAGCCACCACCGCATACCTTGTTACTTTCAGAATAGTTGACCATTCCATCAGGTTTAGTAAAAACAAACCAAAAACAAAATACAACAAAACCCTAAAAACAGAGTATGAAATAAAGCAAAAATAATAATAATAATAATCAGAATAAAGCAAAACAATGAGAACAATATTGGGCCTCAAAGACAACACAGAGAAGAATCCCCCATATTTGCTACATTGCATACTATCATCTTCCCAAGAGATGCTCAGACTGCTGGCTCCAGGCCTACAAAATCAGCTGAAAAATACAAGCATTTAGTTGCTTTATGTACCATAGTTGCTGTCAACTTAGCCAGTCCTCTGAACCAGCAGGTTGCTTATGGGGGGAGTGGGGGCAGGAGTCCTTGATACTTAACCCGCGCGCTGGTAGGCCTACAAGAGACACATCTCTTTCTCCTCCTGGAGTCCGCGCCGGTCACATGTACTCACAGGAAGGCAGGCTAGGTTGTCTTGTGGTCGGAGCCTCCCTGCCCAAAGTAGCGGGATCTCAAGAGGCACATCTCTCCGAACTCATACTTTTCAAAAGTATGAATAGATGAGGTCAAGCTAGTGTGTGTCAAAAGTATACTTATTATTAAAATTAACGGATCAATGGAAACACATGCTTGTGATGAAATCATCACTGTGCATACTCTTCACATTGTTCCATTAATTTTATTTTGTGGATAAGAACTTATAGTTTGGGAGGTAACGGGGTTAACCTGGGAGTAGAATGTTCTTTTCTTGTTCTATCATGGAAAACCAGGCGGCGATGGATGCGAAGGTGCTTCTGCCTGAATGTGAGAACCTGCACAGTTCTGATCCTCGCTAGGTAACGGTCCTGCGAAGAAGCTGTCTGGCCACCGAGCCTTCCAGCAGCCAGGCCCTCCAGCGGCTTGGCTGCATGAGGACTTCACAGACACACACACACACACACACACCCTGCCCTGCAGGGCCGAAAGTGCTTTGGTCCATCTTACATAAAAAGCCCATTGTTGGAAGCATTAAGTTGAAATTCTTTACTCCAGGCAAGGAAGTCATTACTTTTGCATACTTCTTGTGATAGATTGCAGATGGCTGCAAATCTCTAACACATCTCCCTCTTTGAAGAGCAGCTCAGTTTTCCTCTCCTTGAGCTGCGTCTGGTCTTAGCGATTTTTCTTGGCGAACTGGTTGTAGCAGACAGGACTGCCAAGGCCGGGCCCTCCCTCAGGTCAGCCTCCAGGGACTGCAGCCTTTCTGAAGCCTTCTGCTCTGAGAAAGCCCCAAGTGCCAACTCGAAGGGTGTAGACGCCAGGTGTGTGGGTGAGGAGGCCCCCAAGCCGTGGACAGATGCAAAGGGGAGAGGGGAATCAGTGCAAAGCCCAGCGTCTGCCTGCCCAGGCTCCGTGACCCATACCGTGCGCCGCCTGCCTTCTGACCGCCAAGGCCCCGGCGTGGCTCCACAGCAGAGAAGCAGGGTGCTGAGCCTGGCCAGGCTTCTCCTCACTGTGCCGCCAAGGGCAGTGTTCTCACGCCTGCTGTTCTCTGCAGCCGGCTGTTTTCTAGCTGTGACTTTGTCTTACAAACTCTCGCCCCTTTTCGTTCTACTGGGATGGAGGCTTCAATGTAAAATTCAGAGTCTTTATAGGAAACGACTAGTATGACCATTAGCAAAAAGCCACAGTTTCTTTCAGGTCAAAGGACCAAACTGTTCAGATAGAACATAATTCAAGCTGCAGGAAGTATTACTGGTCACAATCAATTAAAATGTCTGCATCTTCAGGAGTCTTGTCTTGCTTTGTTTTGTTTTGACAGGGTCTCTTATACAGCCCAAGTGGGCCTCGAACTCATGACGGTCCTGCCGCAGCCTGAGGTTACAGGTCTGTGCCAGCACACCCAGCCGAGCTGCCTCTCAGTTTCCTTAACTGCCTTAACATGTTTGTGAAGAAGCTCATTCTGTCTTGTCTTTTCCTACATCCATGTTGGTTACTCTCCGGTGGGCAGTCCTCTCAGGATGCTGCTCCTCTCGGTACTCGGCTTCGGTCCCTTAAGCAGTGAGGACACAGTGGCGAGGACAGGCCGGCCATGGCAAACCCCTCTTCCCGCTGAGCCTGCCAGCTGTGTGCAGGTTCTTCAGGACAAGGGTTTCCATGGGGCAGAACTGGAGAGCACATGCCGGCAACATAGTATGTTCAGTAAGGATGGAGACCCTGGAACACTGTTTGGGTTAAAAGCGGGCCATCTGATGACTTGAACAAGGAATCCTATTTCTGTCTAATCCGGTATCCTTAAAGATTGGAAATGTGATGTAAATGCATACATCAGTAACCATATTAATGGGCCAGTTTTGCCATAAACCAATGCTATCAGTTTAAACAAATTTTACACAGTATTTTAGAATAAAATATCAATGAAGTTTTGAAACAGAAACAACAAAATAACAAGGCTCAGCATTTAGGTGTAGCAAGCTCGCCATCTACTGATCAGTCTGTTTTCTTTCTAACTGAAAAGCCGATTTTGAATGTGAATATGGCCGCATACAAACTAACGCTATTAATATTGTAAAGCCAAAGTACTTAACAAGAGGGTTCTGGTATCAAGCCGTAGGCCGAGCCTGGGGAGGCAGAGGAGCACATTACTGCACAGCACCAGCGTCGGCCCTGCGGCTGGGGCCCGTGAGGTGCACACACAGCCGTCACTGAAGGAAAGCAGGAAGCGGCTGTTCCCGGAGTGCGGTCCACGCAGCCCCGCCGCTGTTTCAGCGAGGTTTCTTCGGTCTTCCTGTGCTCGGTTTGTCTCGCTTTGTGCAGCGACCTCCGCCTCCATCTGCCCCCCGAGATGAAGGAAGCACCATGCTCCTGAAAACTGCTGAGTGCAGATTTTTCATGTTTTCACCACAAAAAGAGTACTTCAGGGCCTGGGCTATGTTTCCCATCTTGATTTAGCATTGCATAACAGACGCATGTCAGAGCATCGTGGTGTACCAGAGCTAGCAATGTTTGCCAATTAAAAATTAAGTATTGTAAAAGCCTTTGAATGCTCAAACTTCATCTGACTTGCGTAGTCCCTACATAGTCTGACTGTCCCTTGATCCAGAAGACACTGCCCGCGTCCTGCGCACTCGTCCCAGGCCGGGGGAAGCGCTCCTTCTGCGGACCCTGTGTGGCGCCCCAGCACCCCCTGCTGCGGGCACTGGACCCTCAGATATTTCGGATAACCGCCGAGGCTTTCTGCTTTGGAATCGGTGCCACAGGGTCCTCAGAGCAGTTCCCATGTCAAAAGAAAGGTGCGAAGGAAGTGCGCGGATGAGCCGAAGCAGCCTCAGCGGCGGTCTGCAGGTTAGCTGCAGCCGCCCAGGGCGCCGAAGTCCCCAGAGCGCAGAGGCCGCCACGGGCTGGAAAGAGAAGGCGAGGGAGGCCCCAGCCGCCGGCCCTGCCTCCGAGGGACCGCGCAGAGAAATGAGGTGACGGTCAAGCCCTGACGCTCGGTTTAGTTAAAACCAACGCCTGACCACGGGTTCACTTAACAGCCGTTCCCCAGATATCACGGTAATAATCAGCATGACTCACGGCTAAACGCGGGACAGACAGACATCGCGGACGGTAAGCACCTGGGCAGGCCAGGAAAGAACATCTGAAGCCCGGGTCCTACCGTGTGAATACTGTCTTTGCGGTCCCACAGAGTGAAACATCCTGAGCCGCCTCTCCTCGTGTGGGGCTACCGGTGTCTGCTCCACCCGGGGCCCGGGTGTGCCCGAGCTCTTCCCGCGCGAACTCGTCTGCGCCTGTGTGCACATAAACCAGCGCACCTTCCGCGGGCTCTGGCTCTGTCTCGGGGCCTTGGGGTGGGGCCCTGTATCTGCCCTTCCAACCAGGGCGAAGAAGTCCGTCTAGACATTTACAGTTCTGTTAGCTACCAGCAACGTTTTAAAGCAGTAATGGATTTTTTTTAAAATTTTATTTTAAAGAAAGAGAAAAAAAATAGTTTCAAAACGGGCTAGTGGGAGAGCAACAAAAATTAATACATTGCATACAATATCTTCATAGTAGATGGGGGAACAGGGAAAGGAAGGAGAAAGGAAAAAGAATATATACATATATATGAAAAGTAATGGCCCTTTAAATGTGTGTGGGAATGCGCACTGACCGCTTTGTATTTTGGTGACTATTAGTTTATTTGTATTTTAGATATTTTCTTGAATTACTTTGAATTAACTATGCTTTTGCAGAATACTGCTATTTTCCTTTCTCACATTAGTCTGGTAGACACATCACGTCATATTTGCACGTACGCATGCACGCATACGCTGTGGGAAAGCACCAAGCATCAGCACCCACCCCGTCCACCCCAATGAAGCTCAGCACCGATGGCTGAAAATGCCCTTCATCAGCTCACAGCCCTGGGCCGGGACCCCAAGGCCCAAATCAGGGGGCCGTGGACTGGCTCGCAGCCAGAGGCTCTGGGGACACAGCCGCCTGTGCTCAGGCAGGTGTTGGACCCAGTTCTGGCGGCAGAGCTCTTCGCCTGGCTGGCTGCCAGGTGGGGGCGCCCCATCCTTGCAGGGACCCCCACGGCTTCCCTGTGGCTTCTGCTCCTCCCGCCACACGTGGGCCTTTTCCCTCTCCCGTCCAGTCCCCTTACCTCTCCTTCCCCTCCCCTGGGCGCCCCTCCCTCTGGGCGCCTCCTTCCCGCTGGGCATCCGGCCACCCAGAGGGAAACAGCTGGCCTCTGCCCCCTCGTCCATGCCCTTCCTGACCCGAGCAGCCAGCCACAGACTGTGAAGCTGAACCCCCACCCGCTCCCCTCCTTTCAATTATTGGAGGGGGACTGTGGCTCAGTGGTGAGATTCAGACCCTCCGAGCAGCTCTGTGCAGGGCCCGCCCGGCCCTCGGCCACCTCCAGGCCTGGCACCGACCCTGGCTGCGTCCGCACACCCGCCTTGGTGCTGGCCAGTGATCACGACGAGCACTGCCTTCAGTGTGGACGCTGCCCCGCCGGCCAGCCCAGAAGAGCGAGGGGCCCTTCTCACTCTTGTTTTATTGTGTATTTTGTTCTGTAGATGGATTCCCCAAATTTCAAAACATTTATATAAGAAATAAAAGAAGAAAAATGTCTCAAGTCATTTTTGAGGTAATTGTGATCTCGACACCACACACGGCCAAGCAAAGAACAAGGGACAGTGATGAGGCGATTTCTTGTGTGGACGTTTTCTCAAGCAGAAAACACCTGACGTGAATTCAATAGTGCTTTTAAAATACGCCCGCTCAGGTTTATATCAAGAACAATTCTGCATCAGCCTACCTGGCAACACGACTCACCACTTAATTTACCAAACAGTAGTAGCCAGACGGTCATTTCTCCAAAAGCACAAGAATATTCAGTAATATCTAGTGGTCATTCATAACAGAAAGAAGTATTTCTAGACCTGAACACAAGTGATAAAGAAAGCAGCGAACCATGGAGCTGAGGAAGAACCCGCGAAGAGCCCTGCAGCGCAGCTAGGAGGGAATGGGGCACCGTCGTCCGCCCGTGGGGAGCGTCCCGGAGTCCGGGTGCACCCCTTAGGGGAGCGCTGTGCCTCTTCCTCCTGTGCACGCCACCTCCATCTTCGCTGTGCGTTCGCTGGGAAAAGGACATCGGTTTTGTTGGGAGAAAGGGGACTGCGACTGCTGCTGATAGCTCTGGGAAGTGAGGAATACTCCAAAGCTGGGAAAATGCTGGCAGCCGCCGCGGGTAAGTCCCGAGAGCCCCAACCGAACAGTGTGGCCCGGTGACGGCATGCTGTTGGGAAGGATCCTCTGCAAAGACGAGTGCTGCTGGGAAGGTTTGCAACCAGTCACCTCCTGGGTCCTCGTCTTCTCCACTGCTCGGACTTTGGCTGGTGGGCGGAGGGTCTCCTAGGAGCTCAGCATTTCACACCAGCCCTGCCTCATCGAAACGTCATCCCACCAGCAACACAAGAATGAATGCACATCGGACGATGGAGCCCGCATGGAGAAGACATGCGATGTGCGCTGAAGAAACACAAAGAGATGACGTGAAGGAACTGGACTTGGTTTGCTTGTTTGTTTGCAAAATTCATTCATAAAATCAATTGAAGTCTGTTTCCAGTGAAGCATTTATGGGCTTTGAAAAGTTTTTTCTTAGCTACATGAAGGAATCCAGAGACAAGTGCAGCCCACACAACTTCATAAAAGCAGACTGTGGAAAGGAGAGCCCGTGTAGCAGGTGCCTGCTGTGACAGGTAAACTAGAGTGGACAGGGCAGTGTGGCCTCAAGTTCTCCCCCGGGCACCTGGGCACTGCGACCTCCATACCTGGTCCTCCTGGGCAGCTCCGTTCATAGCACCACGGGAACCTAAGCTCCTGGCTTGGGTCAGCCAGGCAGATTTGAGGAAACCATCTAACTGCCACAAACGACTTTCCTCTGGAAACTGGGGAAGCAATACCAGTGTTTCCTATCTTTGCATTTTGGATTCTATATACCAAAGATTAAACATAATCTCTGAAATTTAAAGATTCTCAAAAATCATTTCTGTCTCCTATAAAATGACGTTGCACAGCTATGCTGGCTGTGCTGAATCCCACAGGACGCAGCCATCAGCTCGATGGGTGGCCCCTCCTCCCTCCCTGCCCCTTCCTTATAGCCGCAGCCCAGCCGCAGAGAATCCCGGCTGCCTTTGCTTACCCTGTAACCCAGGTGTAAGGATAACAAAAATCAGTAACGTATTTCCCAATCGTTTAATGCTAAAGAGGTTAGGAAAATGTAGCACTCTGGTAAATTATGTGTTAATCTAATAATAGACACTGCGTACACCAGATGCCCATTCGGAGAACAAAATGCAATCGTTCCCCACCTTGAGTAGCACACGTTACGCTGATTAAGGGTCAGAATTGTTGCTGCATGTGGATTTTTCAGACTTGGTGGAGCAGGCTGTTCATCGCACATCTTCAGGGAAACTTGGTGGAACAACTTCCGGGCAGTCGGGTGTTTCAGGCAGAGGAGGTTGTCTGCTGTTTCACACAAAAGCAGCATCTTATCCTAGGACCTTCGGACAAAGGGAACACTGAACACCGTACTCCTCTTTGATCTTCTGTCTCCCACCCTGCTTGTCCCCATCAGCATCTCTGCATCCTGGCCATTGTGACTAAGGGAACATGGAGTGTGCTCGTGTCTGTCACGATCCTGACTTCCCTCCCTGCTCTGTGTCCAGAGACAAGCTGCTGCCTCCCACGGCCTCTCTGTCTTTAGCTCTTTGAGGACTCTCCAGGTTACCGCCCACACAGGCTGCACTGGTTTCTCAGCCCTCTCTGTGTGCGTGGGCTTCTCCTCACCCTCACCAGCCTTTGTCTTGGTTTTCCCCTTTGAGCACAGTCGTATAACAAGTATGAGATAATTTCTCATCATGATTTTGTCTTGCGCTTCCCTGGTGATTAGTGACGAGGACTGTCTTTATACATCTGTTGTCTTTTGAAAAATATCCATTCAAATCTTCGGCCTGTTTTTAGTTTGGTTATAAGTCGTCTGTTACTAAGTTGTGGCAGTTGCGTGTTGTCATGGCTTGAGTCTGAAATGTCCCCCCGTGTCCCACATGCTCAGAGGTGGGCTTTGGACAGCGCTCACACCACAGAGGTGCTACATTGGGCAGCTCAATCACCGAGGAGCTCGGCAGCTCGGGGTGCTGTTAGCGCTGGAGCCAGAGTGGAGGGCGTGACCTGAAGGCTCCTGTCTCATCCTCAGCGCTTTCAGTTCTTGCTCTGCTTCCCGGCTGCCACGGGACAATGCCTTTCCGCCCCACCATTTGTCTTGGAGCTGGAGAACTAGGGACTGAATCCTCTAAAATCTGTGAACTAAGATAAATCTCTTCTCTTTTAAGTTGTGGGAGTCTGATCTTTTGTTCCAGTGATGGAGAAGTGACAGAAACACGTATATTTCAGAATTAACTCCTTATATGGTAAATGATTTGTGAATATTTTCTCCCTTTCCATAGGTTACTTCTACTTCCTGTGCTGTGCAGGTTTTTAGTTTGATACAATTTCTCTCACCGGTTTTTTCTTTTCATTTCTAAGACATCTTTGACAAGACCAGTGGATGACAGAAAAGACCAAGCTAGAAAAAAACATTTGCTCTTCTCATTTGCTAAGTGGGGATGTTCTTTTCCCAGAGGGGGCCTTTTTGTCAACATGGTAATAAAAATTTTATGCACAAATACTCCAGACTGAAAAACCTCACAGTAGGGTAAACATAACTAATCAGTTTAATTATTTATTTCTTATTTCTTCAGGACTACAAAACAAAAGAAAAATAGAATTGAAATCAAAGACCAAAACCACAGAAAAACGACATGGAAACTCGGAATCAAATCACACCAATTTTCTCTATATCTAGCTCATCCGATTAAGGTTTTGAAATCCCAAAGAAAACTCAGATGTAATAAAATTGCTAAGCATTAAGCGTCTTACACACACCAACTTATTCAGCCGTCAGAGCCACATTCTCAGTTGCTCCCAGCTAACCCCATTTTCATAAACGAAACTGTCCAAGATGTCAGCAGTGCTCCCGAGACCCCAAAGCTGCGAGGTGGGGGCAGAAGGGGTACCCGAGAAAATCAGCCCTGAGCACTGTGCTTGCTTCGTGTTAGAGACTATGCAGTATGGGTGGCCTCATGGGCACCCCTGACGGGGTTGGAGCTGACTGCACTCATCAGCAGTGACCAGCTCTTAGCGCGCACCACACACTGCCCTGGCTCATAGTGCTGAGCACATGATCCCGCATTATTAAGAAAATAGTGCACAGCTTCACACTTGTCTTTCTGAAATGAAATGCATCCCTTTACTCACCTCGACTTGAGAATCTAAACAAAGCAAAAAGTCCAGCAAGCTGATAAAGTCTTGTGGCTTAAATTGCACAGCTATATAGCAAGAAAATTTGGAAGTTGTTTGTCAAAGTGAACTCTGCCTCGGCCATCACCCCTCCTCAGTGAGAAAGGGCAGAGCGGCATCTGGGAGGTGCTTCGCCCTGCAAGTGCGGGGAGCTCGCTTCCAACTGGAGAGGGAACTCACAAGCAGCCCGCCAGTGGAGAACTCTGGCAGAGCCCAGAGACTGCATTTCAGTGGAAGCAGAAGGGAAGTCGCACTCCCTGGACAGGACCCGAGCCACTTACGTGAGGGCAAAGACAAGGAATTGCATCCGCAGCACGGCCCTGACATTGTGGGCGAGGACCCCACAGATGCAAACTGCCTGGGTCAGGAGCCAGGCCTCTCTGGCCATGGTGATGCTGGGTGACCGGCTATCCCAAGCCCATGCAGGGCCTCCCTGGCAGGACAGTCTCACGCTCCCTGCCTCGCGGGCCAGCATCCCCGAGGAAGCTCTGACCTTCCCATGGGGTCCTGAGCACCCCAGCATCTCCTGAGACACACACGCAAGCTGAGCGTTCAGGGCACTGTCGGGAGCCTCTTGCTAGGTCAGGAAGAGACACCAAACCCAAGAAGACGCACCCTAAACCCAGCCCCCCACAGGGATCTCTCCGTTCATGCTCACCCATCTCTTGATACCGCCTTGCTTCCCTCCCTGCGTCGGTCAGTGTTTACTAGAGAAGCGAATGTGACACAAGCCACCCAAACACACGAGACCCTACAGGACGCTCACAGTTCCATCCACAGCGGCGATGCGGGAGTGCGCAGAGGGTGTTTTCACACAGGGGCCCGAAGGGTCCAGTCAAAGGCCTGGAGCCCAGCGCAGTGTCCGTGCGAGGCTGCGTCAGGAGGCCGACTCCTGCGATGAAGCTGAAGAGTCTGCGCCGGCAGCCAGGGGACGAGGTTTGAGGTGGGGGTGAAGACTGGAGCTGCTCTGAAGGACCAGAAGCAACTCTGTCCTTCTTCTTTCCCCTTTCCACGGTCCGGGCCAGGAGCCGCCGTAGCGGGACTTCCACCCCCTGGAGTGTGGAGTGCGGAGCCGAGCTGTTGAGCATCTCTTACTCAAGTTGCCACAGTCAGTTGCCCGTCTCACTGCCCTCCAAGGACGCGCCCGCACGCGGGCGGAAGAGGGTGCAGCTCTCCCCACCTCCCGGTGTCCACACAGAGATCTGCTCCTTCTGGACTGAGGTGGCAGTCATAGGGATGTCAGTTTCGTCACGATGAGCCCCATTTCTCACTTAATGAAGGTGTGTTTAAAGATGAAACATAACTTTATAAAGTTGAAAATTGGTGATTACAAAAGTTTTGGTGTTGAGATGCGTATCTATCAAGTAAGGAAGTTTCTCTTCTCTCCCTCTTTCTTTTTAAAAGCAACTCCTCAACGAATTATAGCTTAAAACCACTCTGAAGGGTATGACTTTTTTAACAGTAGTTTAGAAATTTCTGAAGCAAGCAGACCACACCCTCTTTGGTTAGAAATGGCCCTCTCTGGCCTCTTCCTTCCTGTGACTGATTCCTGTCTACAGACCTCTCCGGGAGTCCAGCCCCACCCTGCACCCCACCTGCTGGCCACACCTGAGCTGGGTGCATCCCTCCCAGATCAAGGCTCCCTCAGACGGCCCCAGCCCCTGCTGCTCATCCAACACCAAGACAAGAAGAGAAGAGTGTGAGATTTCAGTTGCCGATCTCCATTTGCCCCATTACCCTGACCTGTGTCCTCTGTCCGCATTCCTTACTGCCACTCCGGCTCATTCCGTACTGCCACTCCGGCTCATTCCGTACTGCCACTCCGGCTCATTCCGTACTGCCACTCCGGCTCATTCCGTACTGCCGCTCCGGCTCATTCCGTACTGCCGCTCCGGCTCATTCCGTACTGCCGCTCCGGCTCATTCCGTACTGCCGCTCCGGCTCATTCCGTACTGCCACTCCGGCTCATTCCGTACTGCCATTCCAGCTCATTCTGTACTGCCACTCCGGCTCATTTGACCCATCAATTTCTTTGCCCTCTGTCACCCTAGGAGAAGTCACTGAGTCTTGGGGACTTGGCTAATCCAGGGATGCCTGTGGTGGCAGGCACGAGCACCGTCTTCCTGCCCCAGTGCCACACTCCCCTGGCGCCGCCCCTTCCTGCCCCCTCTGCCAGCTCCGGCCTGCCCTCTGCACACGGTTGGGAGGGAAGGCATTCAGTTTCACCTCCACATGGCTGTGTGTAAACCCTTGGGGCGCCTTCCAGCCTTCTGTTTTCTACGTGCCAGGAGAGGGTCCAAGGAGCATGAAAGAATGAAGAGACAGAGAAGGCACCTTGTGGGCATTTTCGGGAGGACAGCGGGGCACGCTGGCTCGTGAAATGTGAAGGTGGTGATGTCCTGTTGTGTGAGCATAATATATATCTCAACTGCATCTCAGGCTAATAACCTTACTTCTGCTACAGTGGAATTTAATGCACATTTTGTTCACCTTCTTGGCAAAGTGGTTCCAGGGAGGGTGATGACTGAAATTGCTTTTGCTCCTTGAAAGTTTGAAATGCATGGTTCCAAACTTGAAAGTAGGTCTGGTCTTCAGCTGGGCCCCATCTGTGCTGTGAGTCCTGAGATAGCTTCGTGTCCCCGGGAGTGCGGTGGGGGCCTCCCCGTAGGTGCTTGGCAGGAGCCCAGGGTTTCCTTCTGAGGTTCTGTTTAATTTCTGGAGCAAACACATGTGGCCCAAATAGAGCACATATCTGTCAGCCCTGCTGCAATGGCTGAGTCACAGAACCAACAACAAACTTGACACAAGCACGGGAGGTGAGCGGGATCATTCCTCTCCCTTCAGAGCCGAGGCGGCCGAGGCCTCCAGGGTGGGCGCTTTGGCTGAGGGCACACAGTGCGTCTGTGACTGCTATGGGCGCTCTGGTGAGCCAGCTCCTTTGCCAACCTCGCGGGCCCTGACGAGCAGAGAGAGCCATCCACCATGGTGGGTGGGGGTGAACACTGCCATGGGCGTACCGACTGTCCACCACGCATCCCTGGCTGCCTGGGGCTGAGGTGCCCTTGCGGGGTGCTGAGCTCTGTGAGTCCCTGTTTGGGCTACATGGTCACCCGGCCGTCAGCACTGGCTCTGCTGAGGTGGCAGCTGGGGCCAGGCAGCAACAGCAGGGCCGGCAGTGCCATTCTTCAGATTCACTGCGAAGTGGTCCTAACGAGAAGACCTGAAGTCACCGTCATTGTATGGAATGCTGTCGCGCGCCTACGCACACACACGCCTACACGCACACAGGGCACGATTCCCACGCACGCTGAGACTTCTCCCGCTGTGATGCTTGCCACAGCTGTCCTCCTCCTTGAGTGGACATGCTGGCCGCGATGTGTCCTCACGAGAAAACGCAGCACCACTTTTGCTTATGAGACTCGGGAGACTCTTTCCTCTGGAAACTCCGTGTTTCAGCCTATGAGTAGTGCTTGAAAGAGAAGGCGCGAAAGTCACCACGCGGTGACACTGGTTAAAATGACACAACTTCATGTTCATGTTTTCCACCCAGTTAGGAAAAAATGTGGAATTCAATTTTTCCCTTCTTAGGTTAAACTCAGAGAGAGGCGGGAGTCCTTCACAGGCTCCACATCAGGGCTCACACTGCTTTCTGCAGTCAAAACGCTCTCATTCTGCCCAAAATCATGCTTCAAAGTTTAAGGTTCCAAGTACATCATCTAGATAAGAAGTGGCACTTTTGATACTCGCATATATTCTTTGTAATGTGCATATGGTAATTTCAGTAATAAGAAATTTACTTGTAAGAACCCCTCTGATGTTCCTTGAGAATGAGTTTTTATAATACTTGTTTTAGTTTTGCACATATCAGCCTTCTTAACCTACATTAAAGGACTAAAAGACCAAGAACAGGGATATGAACACAGGGCTGTCCATTAACATTTTAATGAAAGAACTGTTCTGTCTACACACATCCCTAGTTGAGTTTTTGAAGTCAAGATAGCCTAAATAAAGGAACAAAAGTAAGGTGGCATGGATTCACTAGGCAATGGTCAGTCCGTTCAAGGTCTCCTGGTAAGGATGTGATTGTTACCACTTCTCAGATAAAGAGCTGAGTTATCTGGTCGTGGACTCTGAAGTATGAATGGAAAGATCAGGGTCTCCTCCAACCCTCCATTTGCTTCTCGAAATCATTTTTAACTGTAAATAAACTGAAGGAATAAAGTGAGAATACTGCCATTATCTTTAGGAAATTAAATTACTTTATGACTATTCCTGGTCTTCCACAAAAATCAAATATAAAATATCTTGGAAAACAAGGAATATGTTGGCAAGTTTTTCCAAATGGAAAATCTGTGCAGAATATAACAGTACAGAAATGTTCGGTCTTAGCCATGTGGGAGCTGGCTGCCAAAGAGAGAGAAATCCACTGGCGTCCTCTACAAGCAGCAAAAATAAATCAAAATCTTTAAGTATCAAATTAGTTGCAGATTAACTGTAACTTGATTGTGCAGTATTTTAGATCAAACAGCTATATTTTGTTAAATTATACATTATAGACCAGACAGTATTAATCAATGTCTAGTAGATGAAATTAAACAAAACAGATTCTTAAATAATGCTATAAATACCTGAGAGAACTTAATGTCAACAAGTCTACACACCAATCAGTTTGCCCAGAGATTTCTTTCAAATAAAGGGATCTTCAAATCGCTATGGGCACAGGAAATAGTCTTAGTCTATAATTCAGATAGAACCAGAAAGGTCTTTTACCATTCAAAACCTACAGTCCCTTAAAATTAAATGCAAATGGAAAAATTAACACAAGCAGAATGTCAAACACTTGGTGTATAAGGACTAGGAACATTCCTGCATAGTAAACATCACTTCAGAATTTGCTAAGTCTGAACTAGGAGCAGGGAAGAATTTTCCATTATGAAATATTAATACTTTAGCTTCTGGCTACTCATCTATTTATCCATTCTAGTTCATTTCACTCTGTGCTTAGTAAGAGCCCAGGACCCCACTAGGTCTACAACAAGTGAGCCAGGAATCATCTTAGTTATTTCATTATTTAAATATATTTGAGCCATCATTGAAAATATGATATTGATCTGCCTGGCAAATGCCAGTCAACCCACCTTGACAGTGAGTGACCTTGCTGCTAACATTCGACACATCCCCTCTCTCTCGCTGTCCACTGCCTTCTGTCTTCCCCTCTGCAGCAGACTGAGGACCCTCCTGCCGCCTCTCCACCTCCATCCGGAGCCCAGCCCTCACCCACGTCCTGGATAAACTAAACCGTGTGCATTTTGTCCCGAAGCAGTTGAGCTGAGACCCTCAGTGTGCCTCTCCCCATGCCCACAGCGCGCTTCCCTTTCCTCTGTTGTCGCCGTCTGGGGGAGACAGTGCTGTGTATGCCGTTTGCTCCTTTCCCGGGGAACCCAGACATTTTCAGTGCCCCTGGCAGGAAGGTGTGTGTCACCGTACACAAGAGTGCTTCGTGACCTCAGTCTTATTAAAACAAAGGCATCTTTTCACTTGTATCTCTTTTAAGCTGTCACGGTGATCTTCGAGGCAATGTGTTTGAGATTCGTTCACCACATTTTGGAAGAAGCTGTGTCTCAGAGTCAGCTCAAGGACACTGGTATAGGATTCTTTCTCCCCTGAGACTCACGTGGGCAGAGATAAATCTCTGTCACCTCATTAACATAGATCTCAGGACCACTTTGTCTACTGTGAATAAACATGTTGTAAAACTTAAGTGCGCAATAAGGGAGCACTAGTCTATATTTTCTTGCAAAGTTCCTCCTTTCTCCCTTCAGTGGAATTTATCATATTGAATACTCTGTCTGGCATGTCTGATCCAATACTCATGCGTCATATACGAAACACCCAACAACATAGCCATCGACTTCACAACAGTTCTGCTCCTCAAGCTGTCGACGCTGACAGATGAATAAACTCTGCTCATCTCTCACTGAGACTGCAAGCAGTGCGGCATTGGTCTTATCTTTAATGAAATAATAAGGCTGGGGCTCTAGCTCAGTAGTGGAGCTCTCGCCCACACACTCAAGGCCTTGGGTCAGAGTTCTGGGACTGTGATGAAATAAAGAAGGAAAGCAAGCAAGCAAGCAAGCAGGAAAGAAAGAGAGAGAGAGAGAGAGAGAGAGAGAGAGAGAGAGAGAGAGAGAGAGAGAGAGAGAGAAAGAGAGAAAGAGAGAAAGAAAGAAATAGAGAGAGAAAGAAAGAAACAGGGAGAAAGAAAAGAGAAGACAGTTTATATTTAACTTCAGAAATTTCTGCTTTAAAAAACCAGGAAATTCCCTCCTCCAACACCTAGGAACACAGGACAGGGCAGGGCAGGAGGAGGTCATTTCACAACAGACGTGGCTGGAACACACAAGTGAAAGCAAGAAATCCACCCATGCTTTCTAAGACGAGGAACTTGGGACAAAAGCTGGTCATCTCCAGGTGCTCACCGTCTGCCCCAGGTAGACCACTGGCTTGGATCCAAACCACAGGACAAAGGCCCCAGGGACCCGCTGATACTCAGAGCAACGGAAAGGGTGGACAGGGCGTGGGGGTCCATAAAGTGATGCGGGGGGAGCTCCGAGCTGAGCAGCCCAGAATCCTAGATCTGAAGAAGCTCGTTGAGTTCCAAGCAAGAGAAATAAGTATAAACACATCCTTAGACAAGCTAAAACAAAATGACAAAAATGCAAGAAAAAAATTATAGTGTCCAGAGAAACAGGCACCCTAAGTGAAATAGACATTAAATTGACAAAAGTTTCACAGGAAGAGGCAAGAACACAGTGGTAATAATCATCAGTGTACCAATAGAATGTGATTTCCAACTAGAAAGAGCCACTTGTTAAACATCTAGAAAACACATATATTTTAGGAAAGACTCAGCTTGTACAATTAGTTTGCTGAATGAATAATACAAGCGTGCATGCTTAAGTGTTATGATGATCAGAGTTAAGGGTTACTAAGGTACAAAATTCTCTGGAAGGTCGTGGAGAGTAAGGTGAATTAAACATCTGAAGGTGGCCACTGAGAAAAGGTAAAATTTGGAAAAATATTTCAGAAACCTCAGAAGAAAACCATGACCTTTAGCTCATTACATAAAATTACACAGAGCAAAAGATGGAAGGAATGTGCCAGAAGGGTGTGGAGATGTTTGGCGTGGCCCGGGAGGACTTCCTGCAGAGCGGCTTGGGGGGTTTCAACAGCTCGCAGATAGCAGGCGGGTGGGGTTGGGACCTGGA